>QGSO01000354.1:61495-266176 GCA_011037825.1 Carya cathayensis | reverse complement strand
TGAAAATATTATAATTGTGGATAATTACTTAGATTAAATATTTTAGTTGTTTTAAGATATTAAGAGGTTTATTTTTACGTTGAAAACTCTTATTTAAATTAAATGGTTTTATCCTCTCTGAGTAATTAATGATGCTTTATCATTTTATATAATGATGAAGAAATATTATTTTATAAACCTTAGTTTGTAAAATAATATTTTATCTTAATTCCTCTCAGTGTTGTAATTAAGTGTTTTATTAATTTAAATGATTTTATCCTCTTCGATTAATTAACGGTACTTTATCATTTTAAATAATGATGAGGAAATATTATTTTATAAACTTTAGTTTATAAAATGATATTCTACCTTAATTACTCGTAGTGTTTTATTTAAGTGTTTTATTTAAAATAAAACACTTACGCGTTTTCAAATCAGTGTTTTAACTTCATCGTTGGTTTATTTGAGGATCCCGAAACGTAGGATTGAATGTTAATTACCTAGACCCCTACCCTTTTCCCTTCACTTTTTCCTTTTTCTTTTTTCTTCTCTCTCTTTCCTCTCTTTCTCTCTCTCCCCATGCTCTTCCCTTCCCCATTTCTCCTTACCGTCGCCGCCCCTTTGACCGCCCGTTTCTCCGCCGTCCGGTGGAGGTGTCGTACACCACCCCCGCCATTCTCTTCCCATCCCACCAAAGTTCATCCCCACCAATTTTCAGAGCCATCGGACCAGCCGTTAGCCGCCAAGAGCCCCCGGAAGTTGCTGCCCTGCCCTGTTTTCCTCCTTACCGTCGCCGCCCATTCGGCCGGCCGTTTCTCCGCCGTCCGGTGGAGGTGTCGTACACCACCCCCGCCATTCTCTTCCCCTTCCACCAGAGTTCATACCCACCAATTTTCAGAGCCATCGGACCAGCCGTTAGCCGCCACGAGCCCCCGGAAGTTGCTGCCCCTGCCCTGTTTTCTCCCCTGTTGCCGATTTCTTTCTCCGCCCAGAACCGCCGCTCGCCGGCGGCGTGGCCTACACCACCCACCCAGATTTCTTCCCCTCTCACCGGTGAACATCCCCACCAAGTTTCACCTCCATCCGAGCCACCGTTAGCCACCACTCTCGCCTCCAAACAAATGGGTCTTTAAAGCTTTTTCACCATTTTGGACCACCATACACGGCCAAATCAGCCACCAAGCACCACCATTGGATTCACCACATCAAGGGCTTCCTCCCCATGTCTTTCTTTTTCCCTAACTCTCACTCTTTCTCATATGGGTTTCTCAAAACACCCGTTCGGTTGCACCACCGTGCGCCGCCGTACACGGCCACCCGTGGTGTTTCACCACCACCATCTTGTTCCTCTCATCCTCATGAACCTCTCCAAGAAATTTCATGGCCAACGGAGCTTTGTAGAGCTCTCACTCTCTCTCACTCTCCAAGGCCGAAAATGGCTTCAAATTTAGTATGCCTTTATGTATGAAATATGTTTCAAGTATTTGGGATAATTTTTAGTTTGGTGCATAGTATTGCTAAAGAAAAAAATTATCTGCTGCGAATATTGTATAATGCTAGATGCATGTTAGGAACATTGCATCTTATATGTCATGAACGGGGGCAGGTAACCTTGTGTTGCATGTCTCGACGCTTCAAATGTCCGTTCAATCCCAAGCGGAATTTGGGGGCGTCACACTTGAGACTCCTCTTATGTTGCCCAATCCATGGCATCTTGGACTATTTGGGCATGGCCCCTGCCCTGCTCTTGTCCAAAGCCTGGAAGATTATGTTATCTTGCTAAATTGTTTGGAGGCTGCCAGAGAAGAGAACATTGACCTCACGAATTCTTCCATTCATGAATGATCTATTGGAATCCCACCATTCTCGTGTCAAGAATTGGGAACGAAAGTTCTTTTTTGTTTCTAAAGTTGGCTAGGAGTTTCCCATTGGTGAGGCAGGCCGTCATGAGTTTCCTATAAGTGCCTTTTGACATTCTGTTCTTAACGACCGTGATTTCCATGTTACTCCCACCAGACGAGAGATTGAGTGTTTGGACTTTTTCTACTAATGGGTTAGGGAAAACCCAAACTCTATTGGTTATGATGTGATTAATACTAAGGACAATGTCAATTGTTTATGAGAAATGATATTTGCAGTCGTGGTTGTGCAAGCGGCGTGCAGTCGCTTTGAAAAAAGTGAATTAATATGGGACCCACATGAAAAAAAAAAAAAACTAACTTTTTAATCGTGGACCCCACTCTTTTTCAAAGCGATTGCGCAGCGTTTACACATTCCACGACTGTACGTAGCATTGCTCATTATTTATTGTTGGTTCCCGATCGGTCACATGCTGTAGGCTGTCAGATGCCTAGTTTGGTGGGTCCAACATCGTCACTTTTTGCTACTCTTGACAAGGAAGTTCCCGCTACTGCTGCTGTTAGCCAGGCGCACTTCCCGATGTTCGTTGGGAGCAACTATGCTTCTGTTGAGCTTCTGGTGAATTAATTCATGTTTCCCTCAACAAGTTCGAGGGCATTTCTTGATACACCCCCACTAGTGGCTCCTACCATACGGACGGACCATCCTTCACCTAGCGCAGCTCCTCAGAGATCCTGTCCTTGGCCAAAGATCTTTGGTTCCTCCCTAGCTCAACCTTCTCTGTCTACCTCACAGGCTAGTGGATGCTTCGATCCTTTAGTTAGCCGAATTGCTTGAGAACTTGAGCATTTTCTTTCTCCTGTGCGAAACCCCATTATGGGTTTGTGTGATTTCTTCTTCATGTGTTGTTAGCTAATCTAGGTTGTTCGTTGCAGGGTTTACTCTCCTTGGCTCGATGAGTTGCCCATCTCTAATCTGGTTTAAATGAGTAAGTCCAATCCCCTCGTTCATTTATGGAGGGAACCCACCAAACCGTATTTGAGGCGGTGGAGGAGAAGAAACAATGGGAGACTGCGTACTCCCAATTGAATGCTCACTCACACGTTCAGGAAGCGGAGATCGTCGTGCTGAAGGTCGAGATATCTAGTAGGCTCCAGCGCCTTGGCCTAGGAGAAGTCTAAGTTGTTAAAATTTGTGACATGATGAACATAGATGAAATTATTGATACAAGATTGAGATCGATTGAGGTGCTCAATTGAACCTCCCAACAGCTTGAAAGCATACTTCTTAATTAGTTCCATGTGCATGCCTTATGCCTACTAAAATATTGAGGGTATGACTACATCTATTAAATAATGGACTCTGCTTAGGGAAAAAATTTAAAAAAACAGAGAGACAAATTGTTCTTTAGCCAACAGTGATTCGGATGCCGTCCCTAAAGATTAAACAAATAGAAATTGACCTGCCACCTTTACAACGACAAAAAAACGCAACTTCAGGTTTAAAAAGCTCCCACCGATATTCTGGATGTGTCCCCCATGATGGATATTGTCTGCTGTTGGATCGGTCCTAAATGCCCATCAATGTGCGTTGGATGCATCTGGGCTGTTGTTTAGCCAGCAGATAATTAATCTAGAGAAATACTCTAACTACATATAATTAATCTAGAGAAATACTCTAACTACAAAAGAATTACACAAAAATAATTCTACAAACTTATGTGACTTGACATGATTTATTAAATTGTAAGATTACTTTTATTATAAAATAGATCTGATAGATCATATAAAGTCACATTAATTTGTAATATTGTTTTTATATAATCATTTTGCAGTAACAGCACTTCTCTTAAGCTAGGCCAAGAAGATATTGATACGTTTTACTGTAATTCATGCCAGAATCTACATCGTCACGCGCAGAAATCAATTCTGTACAGTTTACAGATAGTGTCTATCTCTCTTGGTATTATTTGGATCAGAAAATTGTAATGAGTTATGTTAAAAAGTTAAAGAAACGCAGGAACGGAGGAAAAGTATTGAAAAATCAAAAGAATATATATATATATAAGAGATGAGAGGGTATTCCTAGATATTTATATATATCTGGAGTTATTTGGGATGGCATAATAAAGTAGTGTTCCTTTACACAGGTTGATCACCAGCAACTCAAAACAGTAGTTACCCTGATGGATCTGATCTCTAAGAATCTTGAGCATAGAAGTCGATTATCTCCTTGAGGTTGAGCTGAAACAGAGAAGAACAATCGTTACGCATCAACCAAAGCATGTGCTCAAACAAGATGGCGTCCACATCCACGAAAATCACCCCTTTCTTGCTGCTTTCCCCATTGAAACTCTCCTCCCGATCATCCTTCTTCATCATCTCGATCAATACCCGAAATGGGTTTTCCTCTAACACGAACGAATCCACCAAGAACTCCCTCTTCTCCTTGCCAACCACTACGGTCACAAGCCGGCCGGAGTCGCCGAAATTATCTTGGGTCAATGGCCGGTAGCCCAACCGGGTGCCCGAGTAGCACTGCCTCAATATGGTCACAGGCAAGACCAAGCAATCCATTAGAAAACACTATCTGCGAAGGCTGTATACAGATCACCGACGGAAAAATGTCATGAACGAGTAAGAATGTGTGGGTGAGAGTCGAGGGAGATTATATAATAAGAGATGCGTATAGTTAGTGGGGGGGTTTTATACGGTTGTTTGGAATTAGTGAAAGGGAAGGAATTACCGAGAAAGAGATGATTGAAAGGTTGGAGTTGAATAGGCCACAAGCAATGGCTAGATAGAGGAAACTAAAAACGAGTATGTTTGATGTGGATGATATGCAGGAGAAGAAGCCGTTTGGAATGAGGAAAGGATATCTGCTGAAGATGTTAGGAATTGGAATATGACTTGCCCACTTGCACGGCATATAATATAAGAAAAAATAAAATTTCTATTTATATATTATACATGGTAAATTAATAACCTAATATAATTTAATTTGACTGATAAATTTTATAAATCAAATTTTATTATTACACACGTACTTGAAAATAAAATAATTTAAAAAGAAAAATAAATTACAATTCAGATCACGACGTAAAATCATTTTGGTAGAATTGACTAATTCTTATAAATATTTAGAATAGAATATTTCTTTATCTAAATTTTTGTGATTTAATTTGATTTATCAATATATAAGTCAAAATAAATCGTAAAAATCTGACAAATCATGTTAAGTTATGCTAATCTATAATTATTTTTTTTAATTTTGTGATATTTTTGTGTAGACGTGACAGTTATCATTCTTACCGTATAATATAATGAAAATGGCAGCTTTTTCCTTATGTCGTTACAAGAAAAAGATAATAATATTTATAATTTTAAAATGTGTAACTCTTCTTTTAAAGAAATAGATAAATTTAATATCTATATAAATTAATATTTTTTTTAATTATTAGCTTCACTTTTAAAAATAAAAAAAGCATACAGAATTTATACATCACAAGACAATATTTATCTACAATCTCTCCTAAAAAACAATTATCTACAATCACTTGAAAAGAAAAACAAAAATTTACGAGTATGTACCAAAGGATGGTAGTCCAATGGTTCATGAGTTTGTTAGTGAGTACTAGGTCAAGGACTATTAATGTCCTCATGAAGCTGGAATCAAGCTATGGCTCAAATCCGACCAGTAAATCCCTCTTATTTGGCTCCCTAGTGATTAGTTACTATAGCCACGTCCTGGTAAGCAAGTTATCTCTAATAGTCTCCTCCGACCCTTCTTGCTGGGTAGAAAAATTAAAAATTAAAAAAAAAAATTATGAAAAAGAGCATTTACGACTAAGCGTGTGTATGCAGCGTGGAAGGAGTTGTCAGAGTGGATATGGTCTGGATCGACTTCAATCATGTGCGATTAGAGCCGCTTCAACGCGTCGGTGCTTCGTACATTCCATTGGGAGAGGTTAACATCAAAGCAAAGCGCGTTAGGCGGTGATGGAAATTATGAACTATGACTATTAGGTGGAAAAAGAATCAACAGAAAAAATAAAGGTTTAAGCTTTGTTGGGTTTGACTATTTTAATATCTTTTTTAAGGCGTTCAAGATGTTGCTAATTACAATTTACAATTAAGTTTTTTTTAATCCTTTTTGTCATGCTTTGATTTAACATTAGGAGTTTTCTTACGGGCCAAAAAGAAAACGATTTAGATATTTAAACAGTGAGATGAGATGAGATGAGATGATTTTATATAAAAATTAAAAATTAAATAAAATATTATTAAAATATTATTTTTTAATATTACTATTATTTTGATATTTGAAAAAGTTGAATTGTTTAATTATATATATTTTGTGTGAAAATTTTAAAAAGTTATAATGATTAGATGAGATAAGTTGAGAGTGTTTTTAATCTAAACAGCCTCTTAACATCAAATAATTAAAAAGAATTTGTTATTTTTTTTATTCATTACAACAAGTACTAGGTTATTTTAGAATGGAAAAAAAATAGTATCAACATGTTCATCAACTTATGCTTGTAATAGATTTTTGAATTATAAATCATAGGTTTCCCTTTAAAACAGATCAAAATCCATAGTTGATAGTAGTGACAAATCGTTTATTGCTAATTTGAGGAAATATATATCTTTTAACTTTTTGAAACTTTTCTAGTCAAAATTTGAGTTGGAGGGATATATATTAAGATTTTATTAAAGATGTAGACTAGATTTTTAGGTTTTATAGAAAAGATTCTCTATGTATATTCTTATTAGATATTGTTTTTGGAGGAAGCCATACTTTTCTAGATATATATTAGAGTTAGGGAGTTATTTTGAAACATCTTTTAGGAATAAGGGAGAGATAAATTTAGGGAGAATAATTCTTATAGAAATATGAGACTGTTTTTTAGACTCTTTCTTACATTTTAAGGATATTCTCTTTATTTTGGGGAGATTTTTTTTTTTTTTTTTTTTAAAGGAAGTAAGCAATATAAATATTTTTTGGTGGGAGGAAAGCGAGAGCCTCTATATATTGAGATATGCTTGATGCTTAGAGCATTTTAGAATTTTGTAAATATTAGTGAAATAATTTGAGTGAAGATATTTAATTGAATTTTGAAAAATGAGATGTAATTTGAAAATTGAATTTTGAGTGAAGATATTAGTTTGAAAAATTTTCAAACTAATAATTATAACTTTTTCAAACTTTTAAATAAACAAATAAAAAAAAATTCAACTTTTTCAAATCTTCAAACAAAAATAATATTATAAAACTATATTCTTACAATATTTTAACTTTATAATATTTTTTATTAAAAATTTTCTTTTTCATTTCTCAAAACCCATAAAACAATTATCTTACTACTATTTATAGACTATCTTATGTTATTCACAAAATTTTTATCTCATCTCATTCACCAAACCTGTCCAAGTATCCAAATGAATCCTTAAATGACAAATTGAAGGAATAAAGTTTAATATAATATTGTACCGCGAATGCAAATGAATGTTGGTTGGAGAATTTATTGAAATTTTGAATCCAATTTGGCTGGTTTCGTGGGGCCGTCTAATTAATGTTAGATACAATGCATGATTAATATAGTGAGGTAGAAGTAGAATTAACATAATCATAATGTAGGGTGTTTTGTGTTTGTGTCGTTCTTAAAATCTCCATCTTAAATAATTGAGTACGTGAGGTTGGTCAGTCTAGCATCATGCTGTTGTCCGTAGCTCCTAATTGCCTTTCTATTTGGAACTTTGCAACATCATTTGTATTATATTTTAAACATACACGGACAGCTTCTTCTTTTTTAACATACTTCAAATGATTTTTTGGGAAAACAGGGGTAGAAATCATGAGTTCAGGTAAGTTGTTTCTTTTAAAACTAAACCAAACATACACCACATCATCCATCTCTAATCAAAGAGTGAGTTTCAAATTTTGTAAGGCATAGGAATTCATGTAATAGCTCGGGCCAAAATGCCTCCCCTAGATCCTATGTTAGACTGAAATACTCTTGTTACAATTCTCAGATCATGCTAAAATGTCTCTACAACATATCTGAATGGACTAAAATACCCTTTCAATAGATCAATTTAAACAAAATTACCCCAGTTAAAATTAAACCAGCCGATTGAAATCCAACTAGAAATCTCAACAACTACAATTCCAAATCTCCATCTCAAATCTCAGTCAATCATAGAACATAAAAAAATTTCGTCATCTGAAAAATCAAGATCACATTAGTTTGAACATCATCAAGACCAAATCTACGGTGGTGTCATGGGTATGAGAACTAGTGACCCACAAAGCTGCAAGAGTTAGCACCAGAGACCAACTGCAAGAGCAACGCAGCGCCACCACGCTTCTAGATTGACCAATTGACTCACTCAAAAATGAGTAGCACAAAGACTATCCCAAGTGCAGAAGGATGTCGCGTAATAATTAGGAATAAATTCCTAGATTGTCTCCTCAGGAAAAGCTACTTAAACTCAACTCGTTAAAAAATGTGAAAATCTTCACAAAGAGAAAATAAAGATGATGGTATGTGCAAAGGATGGAAAAGTGCAACAAGAAAGAAAAAGGGCATCAGTCATGGACTAGATTCATGTTTTTAGATTTTTGATTGTCGGATTGAAATGTAAAAGATTAAGACATTAAACTAATAAATTAATAAAATTAAAACAAAAATTAAACTAAATAAGAAAGTAATTGACAAAACATGCACTGAAAATTGAAAAGCCACAAAATCAATGTTCTAGGGTTTATCATTATATTCAAATCACAAATTCTCAAAATTAATCTATAGCAATTGTAATCACTATTAAAATGAAAGCTTAACGATACGAGAAAAATAAATAACATGAACTAAATGAATAACAATTAAATTACTAAAACTTCTAAACCAAAAATCTCAAAAATATTCCATAAACTTAAAACTGAAATTAAATGACAAGTAGGGAAATGAAAAGATCAAGCTAATTTAATGGAGATGAAGATTTGAAATTGTGGAGGAGGTTGAGTTGCAGTAGCAATTGGACTCAAGGAGCTCTTCAATCTGCTGCAGTGCGAGTGAATGATCCAGAAGAAATTGTGTTGTTGCGTGAATGAGCACTTGTGTGAATCCCCCTCTCTGGATCTGAGTGAAAATAAAAAATAAATAAATTCCAAGTGTTGCTTGTAATCCCACAGTGTTTTCCAGGCCACAACTCAGCCATAAGATGTAAAAAATCATATATATACCCTAACGGCGAAATAAACCCTAGATCTGTAAAATACGATGTCCGCTCGAGCGGAGTGTCAAGCGGACATCGAGCGTTCAACTCTGCCTGACTTCGCTCGAGCGACCAAAAGCCTCCGCTCGAGCGATCTCCTTTCCCGCAACCCGCTCGAGCTCACTGTCGAGCAGGAGTCGAGCGTTTGAATCTGCCTGAATTCGCTCAAACAGCCAACTGAACCAGACTCCACAGTAATTAACAGTTGATAAAATTAAGCAAAAATTCATGCTTTTAATCAATTAAAATCACAACTTAGATTCATTCATTTTTCCATATAAAACCAACGATAAAGTAATGAAAGAATTCAGATATATTGGTTCCAAAAGCATTAAAATATGCAATAACTCAGCTCAATCACCAGTCGATCGACCATGACATCGACATGGATCCAAAACGATCAACAGATGGACTACGACGCCATTGTGTGTCCAAATCCACTAGAATAGACCACACTACCTTCACCCATATAGATTGACCTAGGGATGGACCAAAGCGCCATCGTGCATCCATATCGACCGAATCAATTTGTCGAGGTGACGAGCATTATGCTTCATCTGGGGTGATCGTTGAGGTGATCACCATAGTGCTCGTCTGAGTGGCAAGCTTTATGCTCTTTCACAGTGATCGCCAAAGTGATGAGCACTTCTTCCCATGGTACCTTTTGGGGTGACACCGATGGCTATGCTTTTGTTTTCTTTTTCTTTCTTTTTTTTTGTTTTTTGTTTTTTTTTTATAATAAGGTTTCTTATTATAAAAATTAATTTTGTTAAAAAAACTTTTGATATTTTGCTAAAAGATTGTGAAGGGCACGTGGCAGTTTGTGATTCGGTTGCATGTTTTCCGTTAATGTTGATGAACAGGGAAGTTGATGGATGAACCTATTTCTAATTAATTGAAACCACAAGGTATTATTTCTAAAAATATCACAGAGAACCAATCCAAAGTCAAGTATAACACAAAGGATGTGTGACCAAATTTACCTTATATTTGTCATCTCAACGTATCAAAAAGAATGCATTGTACCATTAAACTACCAAACATACACCCTCCAACGAAATTTGGTTATTAAGATTGCGTCATACCACCTATATATTTCACATCAATACTATTGACCAAAATTGGACAATGATACTGTTTGCTAGGTTTTAGAAGTTAGAGATTGTAATGTGTCGATGTTTGTAGTTTGTGATGTAGAACATTGGCAATTGAAATGTGCAAAGTGTATTTTTCTATCAAAATAAAGCATTTTGCATAACAAGCCTAAATTTAGAAAGGACGATCAAGTGAAAAAAAATAAATAAATAAAATAAACTAAGGGAAAATAATAATTAAAAAAAATCCCCCAACCGCAATCCAATTTATCATCTACAACCTTCATATAAAAATCAAAAGACATAAAAATAAAAATAAAAAATTTCTTATTAAAAATGAATACAATTTACAAAAACGTGAAAAATAAAAATAGCAATTAAACAATTAAAACTATAAAAAAAAATATGAAAGAATGGATATGAAGGGGATAAAATATCCAAGGCAAAATACAATCTACCAAGCCTAGCCCCACAAGGAGGGATCTCATCAAAAGGGAATAGAGAAGAGGACAATGAGGGTACAAAGGTTTCGAAAATAAGGTTCGTCAGGGGAAGGTGGGATGTAACATAAAGAGAGGGAAGGAGGGGACAAAAGCAAGGTGTGTCTCCATCTCCAATATTTTTCCAACATTTATCTCATATTCATTGCTATAGATGTAAGTACAAATATCATACAACCGCACCAAACTACCTTCGGGGGCTCCAAACCATGTCGATCGAGGCCGGAGTGCCATCATGAGTCAGGAATGACTCTTTCCCCTTCCAGTTCATTGTAATGTTTTTCGGCATTAACAATTGACATCGTCTATGGGATTCGACTAATTTTTTACATTGGAAGTGGGAGAAGAATGATTTTTTGACTTGTAAAATAAATTTTTCCCATATAAGTATTCCTTGTTTTACTAATTTTATTTTATTGACAACACTGTTGCAAAAAATTAGACGAGTAAACCTTTCATCCCCATGCAATTAAGGGCAATGTACATTGCACAGTGCACAAAGCACACTTGCACCCAGCTTGTAGCACTCGTGAAGAAAGTTTCTCAACCATACATTCGTGTAATATGCAATTATGTGCGCAGTACCGTGGTACGCACTGTGCACTATGCATGGGGGGCATACATAGTGCCATGCACAAGAGTCTTACATGTACACGTTACCATGCACCTAGGAGGCCCACGGCTGGCTGCACAAGAGTCCAGCCATGGGCCATCATGCAGGCCCCCTTCAACAGAGGCCATGCACATCGTGTACAGTGTGGACATCGGGCACACATTGTTGTCTTCGGGGGCCCTCCCCCAATCAGTGCTCGTGAGTTGGGGGGGCCACCATTAGGATGACCGGTGATTTCTATCACTAGCGAGGTGTTCCATGGCCTCAACTCGTTGAATGGCCATAGCTGAGCCACCCATCTCGGCCACATGCATGTGGGCAGCTACCTATCTCGGCCATGCACGCAGTTGAACATACATCTCAACCTGAGCTTGGAGTTGCTAAACCAGAGTGGGTTACTCGGCCATGAGTCCGTTGACAATTGCATCACCCAACCATGGAGAGTCCCTGAGCCATGCAAGTTCCCCGGCCACGAAGCTCCTCTGCAACATAGTTGCTTAGACAAAAGTTCTACAAGCAGAAACCCCATGAGCACGAGTTACTCGACCACCCCTCAGAAAACGTCAAAGCTTCCCAGTCAAAGTTGCTCGACCAGAGCTTACTTGGCCGGAGTTGCTCGGCCTAAGCATTGCTTGGTCAGAGCTCACTCGGCCAAAGCTTGCTCAGCCTAAGGCTCCACCCACATGACCAGAGCTCCCTCACCCACGACAGGCAACCATGCCAGCTTAAGCATCTAGCTCGGTACCACCACATGCACGAGGACCACTATCTCAATTTGAACCACCAACTCTTATACATCACAACTCGGCTTGAACATGTGCAACTCCTCAGCCTCTACTTCGACACACAGTTACTCAGCCTCACCTCCTCTACCACCTGCTCGAACTCAAGGTCACTCAGCTTCACTTGCTCGGACTCGAAGTCACTCAACCTCAGTGGTAAGCATGACCATCAACTTCCTTGATCTCAGCAGTTCTCAACTTCTCCGACCACATGGCCTAATAGCAACAGAGCTTAGACACAAAGTCCCTTAGCTGCTGTCAAAACTACCCACCGCATGAAGTAACGTGGCTAAAGAGAGATGTCACAATGATCACACGTTGCATGTCCCATGCAACAGCCAACCCATGTGATCAATGCTGCACAATATGCTTTGATTGAGTTTTTTGGTGCTCCATAGATTTCCAAAAAAGATTTACACCTTTCAGACAGTTCATCATAGTTTAAAAAAAAGAAAAAAAGAAAAAAAGGAGAAGAAGAAGAAGAAAAAAAATCAATAGTGGACAAACTCAGTCAAACGAAAATTAGAAACAATTACCGCATCGCCCTAGTGTCAGCACACCCTAGGGACATACCTTGTTAGAACTCACCCGCGAAATGTGGGCACCAGATACACAACCTTGCTCGGTATCACAAGCAGCCCAAATCTTCATCATTACCAAAGCATGACTGCCCACCTACCTCGCTGACACACCTCAAACCTTCACTACACTTTAGCAAAGGAATTCAAATTTGCAAATCTCGCATTTGTGATTTGGATTATCTATGCTAACCAGTTTGATTTTTCTTAACATGGTCAAGCATCTCTGTCAAACAAAAGAAAGGTCACACCTCCCCGAGTGTTAATAGGCAGGTCCTGCCTTTTGACTGCCCAACCTTGAGTCAACATGCGGGTTCAGACATTCGACTACTCAACCTCCCTCATGGTAAAGTCACGGTGGGTCTAGCCTTTGGACTACCTAGGTCCTAGCCTTATTCATTTCCCTTTGAGAGCCAATAGGCAGATCTAGCCATTCGACTGCCTTACCTCCCTCACGGCGAGTCCAGCCTTTGGAGTACTCAGCCTTATTCATTTTCTGTTGAGAGTCAACATGTGGGTTCAAACATTCGACTATTCAACCTCCATCACGGCAAAATCACGGCGAGTCTGGCCTTTGGATTGCCCGACCTTAGTCATTTCCTATTGAGAATCAACAAGCGGGTTAAAACATTCGACTGCCCAACCTTCCTCGCAACGAAATCATGGCGGGTCTAGCCTTTCAACTGCTTGGCTTTATTCATCTCAAGTTGAGAGTCAATAGGCAGGTCCATCTATTCAATTGTCAGACCTCTCTCACAGAGGGTCAAGTCTTTGGACTACCCAGCCTTATTCATTTCCCATTGAGAGTCAACAAGCGGGTTTAGACATTCGACTGCCTGACCTCTTTTATGGTGAAATCACGAGGAGTTTAGCCTTTCGACTGCCTAGCCTTATTCATTTCCAATTGAGAGTCAACAAGCAGATCCAACCATTTGATTGTCCAACCTCCCTCATGGCAAGTCCAACCACTTGACTTCCTGAGCTCCCGCACCTAGAAAACAATACCAACATAACATTTTCTCCAGCAAACACCGAGTGTTTACAGTCATGACATAACTGCCACCAGCTGGTTAATTCTAGGAAAAAGCCTCCAAGTTCCACAACTGTCTCACACGGGTTAACTTTGGGAACGAGTCAACGGACTCAGCAACTGCCTGAGGGGGACCCAGGTGGTCAACGGGTTCCCTGACCACCTAGTGCAGGTTACTACAAAAAAACTTTAGCATTAATACTAAAATGGAAACACCAGCAACAATTCAAATCAAAGGGCGAAAATCTGCTAACACCGTAAAAAACAAAAATGTAAGAAGGATAAGCACTCTTAATGAACGTTCATACAAACAAACTCAAAGCCAACTCATACCTCGTCGAGAGTCAACAGGTTGATCCAACCACTTGACTACCTGACCTCCCTCTTAACAAGTCAACAGGTGGGTCTAGCCACTCGATTGCCCTACCTACCTCACCAAGAGTCAACAGGCTAGTCCAGCCACTCGACGGCCTAACCTCCTTCATGAAGAGTTAACAAGGGGAAAGGTTAGGCACCGCTCGACCTCCCAGGCACTGAACATGTTGGCAAGTCTCTCGACTGCCCGATCAACTATTGTGCCTCAAAGGCGGGAAAAGTCAAGGACCACTTGACACCCCCCCCTCCCCCAGGGCGCTTGATAGGCGGGCAAGTCACTTAACTATTTGACCTTTCTCATGCATATAAAAGCCAAATTTTGCACTCGTACCAAACATAGTCGAGCTCACCTCCCGCTAAACCACCAAAGCCGAACTTTGCTCTCGCACCTAACATTGTCGAGTAAATCTCCTAGATTTTAGTTAACACAAACCCAATGGATAACCAAGGACCTACTCATGGAATTTTTTTTTCTATGGATTTTTACGAACTTTCTCTATCACATATTTTATCTTAAAGATTCTCACGGCCTTCTTTTAAAGTAATTTGACCTTAAAAATCGTGAGCAACTAAATGAGATAAAATATCCTAGGCCCAATACGATAAGGAGATTAGAACAAATGAGGGGGGAGACGACTTCAGCTTCAGCTTCTTCAACTTGACAGCGAGAGCTACAGAAAGAAGATCTCCACGAAAAAATATATCTCCAACTTCCATTGTATAGCAAGGATGAGAGACCATGAAAGACTGTAAATCTATCATATTATAGTGGGTTTGCCCTTCAAATGAACCGTGGACGAAGGCCCAGTGCCGAACCACTTAAATCTGTGCATCTCCATCTCTTTTATTTTTCCTGCATTCATCTCCTATCACTATTATGGATGTATGTATGGATGTCGTACAGCCGCACTGGATAGCTGCTAGGAGTTCCAAACCACATTGATCGAGGCTCGTATTACCATATGGGCTGAGAATGACTCTCTCTCATTTCGGTCCGTTGTATTATTTTTTCGATATCAATAAACTGAAGGGGCTAAAATATTTCAGACCTAATACGATATACCAAGCCCAGTCCCAATGAAGGATCTCATCAAAAGGGAAGAGAGAAGATGACCAAGAAGGGACAAAAGCTGGAGAAATAAGGTGTGTCAGAGGGAAGATGGGATGTGACGTAAAGAGAGTGAAGGAAGGGACACAAAACAAGGATGGGCGGAGGATAAAAGTGGGGATCAAACCAAACGAGGGGGGAGACAACTTCAACTTCAGCTTCTTCAACCGGATAACGAGAACTCCAAAGAGAAGATCTTCTCCAAAAAATAGATCTCCAACTTCCATTGTACATTGAGCATGAGATGCCATGAGACTGTAAATCTATCATATTATAGTGGACTCCAAACAACCCGTGGATATAAATCCAATGCCGAACCACGTAAATCTGTATGTTAATCTCTTTTATTTTCTCTCCATTTATCTCTATTCACTGCTATAGATGTACGTATGAATGTCGTACAGCCGCACAGCCACATCGAATTGCCTCTGGGGGCCCCAAACCATGCCAATTGAGGCTCGTATCACCATCATGGGCCTAGAATTACTCTCTCTCCTCCCGCTTGTTTGCTATTTTTCGACATCAATAAGATAGTTTGAGAAAAGTCAAAATGGTTGAAAACTTCAAAATTGAAATTTATTAAATATTTTTTAAAAGATTATATTTTATTAAAAAAAATTATTTTATTTCTTAATTTATTAGGGATTTTATATTTGTATTAGAGTTTTAAAGAATAATTTTCATTTTAAGTGAAAGTGGGATGCTTTGTAATTTTGATAGTTTAGTGAGACTGCCAAATTGATAGTTTGAGAGATCATTACAAATTGCCAAAATTGGGTGTAGTTGGAAGGAACTTTTCATTTTAAACTGAGATGATTAGAATTGTACCTGCGGCTGCTTTCACATTTTCCACTGACTTCTTTCTTGGGTAAGTTTCAAGTCCTTATGCATCACTTCATTCTAAGAAAAATTCTACACATCATCTCTACTCCACACACCAAACATGATTTTTTTTATTTTTTATTTTATTTTTTCCTTACCAATTATAAAGTGTATGGATGATGAGTAGAACTACTAATTAGTTAAAAATATATATATATATATATACAGCACAGAATCTCCAGCCGCTGGTGTTATTTTCAGATGCATGGAATGCAAAATTCATGGGGTACTTTATTGATGGTCAACACAACAAAGGCATAAAGAGCCCTTACAGAAACCGGGATTGTACTAGGCAAAGCTCACTGAATTGCAGCACCAGAAGGATGCCCCATGGCTAAAACAAACTGAGCTTCTTCCCATTCTCCTCCTCCAAAACTAGAAAGCCTAGGCCTTGAACAAATGTATAGGTCTGATTTTACCATCTATTTACTTCCATTATACTTGATGCTTCATTAAGTCTGAAAGAACTACAAGTACCAGGATAGTCACAATACCATTTAATTCACACACTAACAAAGCCATTTTCTTACTATATATTATATGTTACAGGAAAAAATGAGATACTTCATTAAAGAAAACACATTATTAAAAAACCACCAACCAAATCCTTCACAACAGACTGACAATATTTCAATCTCAACCATTTTAAGTCATCAAAAACCTTGCATCAATTTCCAACTTCTAGCACCTAATCTCATAAGAACCAGCCTTGGTAATATATCGGACCCACTCAACAGTGTTGTAGCCACTCTTTTCCCATACCTGCAGAAAATGTGTATGTAGAACTTTAAATAACGTAAATGCTGCATTTTGTAGACATGCATGACATTCGGACAAACCAGAAAAATTACCTTCAGGAATCGAACACGTAAACCAGATGCTGTGAACATGGGAACCTGCATAAACGATGTTTAAAGCACTCAGTTATCCAGAGTGCAATGGCATGTGTATCTTCATGTACATGCAGTTGATGCTTGACACTTAAAACCCAAAAGATGGAAATGTGCCATATTTGTTGTTAGCCCACCATACTCTCATTGTCCCATAATTTTTGGCAATATTAAATGACTGAAATGCAAATTGCAGAAAACTAGGAAGATTCAAGTTCACTAGAGTCCAAAGCCCAATACCACATTTCAATCTGGTAATGCAAAATGTACATGTAACATGAGCAATCCCTCTCATGTTAGGTGGACGAATTTTGGATGATGACATAGTATAATAATTTCAAAGCAAGCCAAAAAATAATTAAACATCAGATGTCAAATTCTACATTTCTTCTTTTCTCAACGTCATTACAGATCTCAAAAAAGCCCAAACAACAGCTTTAATGTTGCACGCCCATTGGCATCTTTCCAATGCATTTTATGACTCATCTATTAAAAGAGCCCGTCCTCATTATTTTACTTTTTTTTTGTTTTTTTTGACAAGTCCGTCCTCATTATTTAACTTATGATTGTCATATAATACCTCAGGAAACATATTTTAAGAGTAGTGGAAAAAAGGATCCCCCAGAACTTCCGTTTCTCACTGGTGGATTTAAAAAGATAGTAATAATCACAGAAAGACATTCAAAGTTTCATTTAGTAGTTTATAACTAATTGGCTGGTTATTCTCTTTCCTAGTCCAATTTTATTCTTGCCAAATGTAGAAAGATTATTCTTCCCATTCTTTAATTAACATGGGCATCAAGACAGACAAAAAATTAGAAATGGTCACTGATTACGCACCTGGAACTCCATCTGGATTGGTGGCCTTGTCCAAGATTTCTTTTCTGCGATTGTTGAAATCAACTCAACTTCTGCACTCATGGTTGGCTCAGTTTGACCGGGAAATTTTCTTATTCTACAAAGTTTCGAAAATATTGAAGTGAGTAACATCAATTGAACTAAAACTAGAGATGAGGTATGCAGACACAGCACATAAATACTGAATGAAAGTGACAAGCTAATTCAACTAAAAAAACTGTTGCAGGTACCGAGTAAAAGATATTTTCAGTTATAATTTTTTTCCTCCTTTTTTTGGTTGGGGAGAGGCAGGGCTTAAAGACGGCACCAGAGGGGCCATGCTTCTCTAATATTGTGTGTGTATATATATATATTATAAGTAAATATTGTATATATTAATAGTTCTGATTTCACCTCAATCATATTACTCCCACCCAACGTGGGACTAAAGTGGGACATAAAAATCTTCCCACTCAAATCCTCAACATTCTTTTCTGGGCCCATGTTGCTCTAAGAACCAAACACCATGTGCAGTTAGTAGGTCAGCTTTAATAGCCTATATATGGTCTCTTATCTGTCTCACTGAGCTCAACTTGATAATGGTTCGACATTCTTTCTTTCCTTTTTTCTCTGGAGTGCAGTAAGTGTCAGCAGAGAATCATCCTTCCAAAACTTTGCACCTTCCAGTCACCATCCCCTTTTCTGTTCCTTTTTTTCTTTCCATATAAAAACACATTAAAAAGCACCAAGGGTGTGCAAACCAGTTACAAAAAATGCAATCCTCCCAGAGCTAAAAGTGTCAAATCTTAGGCTTTGGGAAAAAAATGTAAAAGGAAAAGAGGTGAGTACAGTAGGAACAAACAGAAACAGCTAAAAAAGAGTACTTTTTACATTGAAGAAAATACTTAATAATTCCCAGCCTGCATCAGAATTTTTTGGGAGGACATCCATGTTTAATATGAGATGAATGCATGCAGCAATCTTCTACATACAACAGTTGAATACAATTATACCATGTTGCAAAGTAGAAATTTATTAAAAGGAACTGAAATTTTAAACTTTCAGAAGTTATCAGACAAAGACACTCACTTCCAAACCAAGCAATCAATAGCTGCATTGTACTTTGCTCGACCTGATGTCACTTGGAAACTTGTTTTTGCAGTTTGTTTTGGTACAGGAATTTTGATGACAACGCCAAGGGCAAACATTTTTGCACCAAAGACACTCTTTACCTGAATATAAACATATATAAGCTAATGGAGAAACCATTCACAGTTTCAGAGACTGGAAGCCTGGACAACTAAAAATTACAAACCTTAACATTTACTTCCATGCGTGTTCTACCAAGTTCCTTAATTGTTGGCAATACTCGGAATGGAAGATTAACACCCTCAGTAATACGATACCTATGGTAGATATAGTGACAGAGATAGGCAGTAATTAAAACCCAATAAATGGACCCTCAATAAGTATATATAAAATAACAAAAACTTGGATAATAGGAGGCTAATCACATAAAAATTGTGAGACACCAAATTAGTATTTTTTTGATAAGTAGACACCAAATTATAAAAGTAGTTGAAAACAAAAATCCTTAATTGTAGAAATATATGAGCCTCGAGTACATTAACAAGTATCTTAAGTCTTCTAATCATTGAAAGCAACAGAACCAGCATAACTGCAAAGGAGAAGTAAGATGGATAACTTTAATTTTGAGACAGAACAGCACATGAGATTAAAACAATGTAAGCTAGGTGAGGACCATGATAGGTGATAAATGAAATGAGGCTGTCAAAGATGTTTTCGACACAAAAAATATTTAAAAGATCATAAAGCCTAAAATAATGGTAGAAGTGGATCTTTAAGCAAAAGGGCAAACATTTGGGAAGTGTAGAGAATGAAGTTTGACATGATGGCTAGACCCAAATCCCAAATAGCATACTCGTGCAGCTTATTGGAATTTCATTTCTGATCTCCAATAGTTAGGCTGTGACTAGTGTGATATCATGCTCGATAGCATCAGGTTGTTTTGCCATTGATAACATCATCAGTAAACTTAATGCTATAAAATAAAAAAGAAAGTTGGTAATCTCTCAGGCTACCAGATTCATAGATAGTTGAAATATAATTAAATATTCCATTATTACAAGTGATCACTAATAATAAAAAATCAGAATTGCCCGCCCTTCTTTCTTGATGGGAAAAAAAGAAGAAAGAAGAAAGAATTCTTACGTAGAGCAGATAACAACATAAATTGGATAAGCAGATCAGCAAGTTTACAAAAGAGAATTTCAAAGGAGGAAGGGGTGGAGGGAAGTGCATCTAGCTGCATACATTACTGCATATCAAAGATAGTGCACAGATTATTTAACATATTGTTAAGTGAGAATATTTGTGAGCTTACTTCATCAATTCAAATTCACCATCTGGTGGCACAAAACTCACAGTCTTCTCTGAGTTAAACCTTGTCAAATTCACACATTGATGGAAAGTAACATCATCGAGCTCTATTGTTTTACCACTGCAAAATATAGCATTGTCAAAGAACCAATAATAAAGTGAGCAGACAAAAACTATAAAAATACCGTCCAGGAACAATTCAGCACTGCATAAAAACTAGTAATTTAAAGTATATTTGTGCAAGGCCAAAATGAATGTGCAATGTCTTGAAGCAAGGGATCAAATGTTTTCCTAAAAGGAAAATTATAAACTTACAATTAGTTTACAACTATTTTACCACTCTACTTAAAATGACGGGTAGTTATGTAAAATTGAAATTATTTTTTAATGAAATGTCACAATTATATTGGTTGTTTTAAAATGAATTGTAAACTAGTTGTAATACAGTCCTAAGTGTATCATTACTCAATAGAAATAGGCTGGAACAAATAAAGAGGTGGCATCAATATTCACTAAAACAAATTAGCAAGCGATGTAGCTAATATTGGTTGGCACCACATACAACAATCTGTAGGAGATAAGTATTTTTGCTAGCAACCATTAAATTAAACCCTCTTAGTTTTATTGTTTTGATAAGTAATCAATAATTATATTGATATAAAATGAAGGCATATCCCAAGTACACACACAGTGTTCATGAGAGATCCCTTAATAGAAAAGAGAAATATACTGAACCAGTCAGTCAGAGTCCAACATTTAGGAAATGTTTGATCTTTAGCCCGGTCTCAGGGTGGGCTTTTCCACCCCAAACCGTATCGGACCAACTGAAATATATATGATTTTTTTATATCTTTTTATATAATATATTATACATATTACAATACAATTTTTATGTGATAAATTGCACATTGTAACCAAGTAAATTATGCAACCGTGCTTTGGGACTTTTTTTATTAGGAAAAAATAACAAACCGAATGCCCAGATAAGGCCAACCAGACTGAGAGAGATTGTTTTGGTCTGGTTTAAAGTCCTCCACAGTCAGTCTTGGGGTAGGGAATGGTGGACCAACTGAATCGGTCTGGTACAAAAAATGCCTCCAAGACCAACCGGATCATACCAATTATCTCCCCCCCAACCAAAAACAAAAACAAAACAAAAACACCGAAGAAAAGAGAAGACAAGGAGGCAATGAGGAAAGGAGGGAACAATGTAATGACAAATCAGATTTTTAATGCCAGTCACACATTGTAACTATCAAGATAACGAATGGATTAGGCACAAATAGAAGTCAAGTCAATCAGTCCTTTGGCTTGTATGGCCTATTCTGTATGTGGAGTGAAAACAACTAAACAAAAATTAATGCAAAATAAAATTTTGTCAAGGGAATAAATAAGCAAATAATATGAGTGACAGAACAATAAAAAGGCATTTTAGGAAGAATAGGGAAGATTTAGAAAGGTTTCATCAAATTACCTTTTGGTAGGACGGGATTTAAGCTGTGACTCTTTCTCAAGGCCAATTTTATCATTTAAACCCAACTTAAGATCAGGCATTCCAGACAGGAAGCACTTCATAAGAATCTTCCCCGTTACATCACAACGCAGAACACTACCTATATTGAACAAACTGATTAGAAGTGACAAAATTAAGAAAGGCCATGCAAAATACAACAAAAAACCACTGCCCACCTTTTGAAGACATAAGAAGATTTACACTTTCCACAATATCCAGAAAGACCTGTACAGGATAAATCTTGAGAGAATCTGGCATGGCTTTATTGAATGCAGAAAAGAAATGAAAATATTAATCACCTCATTCTTCTTATAAACTAGGCCTTCTCTTCGCCAACCAACAGCACCCGTGACTTGTAAGGTTGCATTGGGAACAGGTTTATCTGTAGGCTTTTTTGAGCATATGGTAGAAAAAATTATCAAAGAATATTTTTTTTCAGTAAACAAGAATTTTGATGAGAACTAGGCATAGCCCAGATACACAGGACACATACAAGAGCAACACCTAGGCACGATTGACCAAATTATCAGAGCATTTTAAAATGATATATAAAAAAAGAGGAAATCATGTCTTCATCTTTTACAAGCATATCAGACATGCAATGTAATGTACCTAAAACATAAAAGTGACTCAAAAAAATTCCTCGAAGATTCCTAATAGGCATTGATGGGGGACCAAATCCTGGAATATATGACTAACAACTAACCTTGGATGAGAATGGTGAGCGCACTCCTTCCTGAGTGATGTAAAGCTTTAAAATCTCAGGAGATAGATTTTGTGGGTAACCAAAATCCATAATTTCTGCAATTATAGTGACATTGATCATTAGCACATTTACACAATTTTATTGATTCCGATTAACATATGGCCTTTCATCTGCCAAATGATGATTTACAAGCATAAGTAAATCTTTAAAAAGCACTAGAATAGACACACTGCGTATACATGCACAAATCATAGTTGACTAATGCTAGAAAAAAAACACACCCGCATTCAAGAATGATTAATACAGGATTTAATACTATCCTTCGAAATTAATCGAGTAGTTACATCCATCTATATTTTGTAATGTGTGCATGCAACCAAAATAATATGGAGAAAAAAACATAAATTTTTTTTTTGATAAGTATGGAGAAAAATACAAAAATATAAAGAAGATGTTATAAACAGGAGAATCATTCTAGCCTAATCATAATTGGTTTAGTTAGCTATACTACCTTTTAAGTGGTATTAAGTTCAATTCATGCCACATATGTTTTCCAAATGAAAAACAAGTTTATGCTGCAAACTAAAACTAGACAGGTTCATGGCAAACCAGTCAGGTCTCAGGTCACACGTGTCATTAAAATACCCACCAGGTAAAATGGCTTTGACTGGTTTATAGTCACACCTCATGCAACAGAAGAAATGGACTAATCTAAGTTCCATGTAACCTCACCGGCCCAAACCATCCAGGTCAATCCATCTAATAACCATGAGTAAAATTACATATGGAAATAATGGAGTGTAATTGCCTCTCAAGTTACATACCATCTAATAACTCATAAATAAGAACAAAATTATTACGGATCGCATCTTCATCAAAAGCCCCACCAAAATAAGATTTGAAAAGTGAAACAGCCTGCAATGGTAACAGAGCAAATCATTAGCATTAGCAACCATATTTTTTATGATTATTGGAAATATGTTGAAATCATTATTAACCACTAGCATAAAGGCTGAAGACATTAACCATCAGCTAACAATAAAGTGAACATAACAAGACATGTTTCCTGTCTCAGATAAATGATTTGAAATACAAGCATAACAACAGGCTTGGGATGAGCTGTAGACTCAAACATCCTGGGTTTGATTTGGCACAAGGAGTTAGCTTGGATTACATGAAACACAGTTTTAGCAGATGGAGTCGTGTATTCGGGTTTACTCCTTAGGGGTGGGTTTGGTTTTCCTTTGGTGGGTTCCATGTCATTGAAAAAAAGGATTGTTACCCTCACACCCAATGAGACTTGAACTCATAACCTCACTATCCACCCTAATCAACACACTCTTTTAAATATGACCGGATTCTTTTAATGAGTATATATAACTGGCTTTTATCCACACATTAATGTATATATGAGGTACATCCAGAAGCTGCTAAAAACCTGGCTGAAAACAAATATTAAAAAACTCACGTGGGCAACAAAATCTTGAATTAATAATTCTGAAAAAACACCACAACCAGGAATGTTAATGAAAAGAAGAAGCTGACTACCTCAACGACAAACTTGAAAGCACAAGCTACATTAGCATTGCTGCTGACAACGATCACAATGTAGACATTGCTGATTCTCATGTAAAAGAAGGAGCAACCACCAATCTGCCGCACAGGACATGTACCAAGTTCTTTCGTTTGCATTATATGCACCCGGAAAGCATCGACCATATTTCCCCTAACATAAAAAAAATTAGGGTTGGTATATAGAAAACAAACAATAAAGCCATGAAACAAATTTTAACTTATGGGGCAAGAAATAAAATGTTAAAAGGAAATTACTTAGAAAATGACAAGCTTAAACAAGATATTTGATTTCACTAATACCCAAAATAAACACCGAGCGCCAAATTTCTACAAGAAGCTTCAATGTCGCAAATGGTCAGCATAACAGTTTCAACTAATATAACATCAATTTTCACCAAGGATGCACTCTTGTTACAACTAGACAAAATGCAGTTAGTCAATGTACACAGCATAGTTTATACAATTATTTCAAAAAGCATAACACACACAATCAGTTTGTGAGAAAGTTGGACCTTAAGGGTACCAATCTGTAACACGTATTTGAAACAAATCCAAAAATTAGACTTTGTAATATTTTCCAAAAGCATTATTTCTTTTTTTTATAATTAATAAGAGATTTTATTACCAAGAATAGGTACAGACCAAGTACATAGAAAGTATACAAGAGAAAATACCTATGTACACCCTAGAAAATGAAAAAGACTAAAGCAAATCAAGAAAATCATCTCCATTCAATACATGAGCCTTAGCCCACAATCTCAAAGTATTAAAGAAAAACTCCCTAATTTCTCCCATCGAGTGTTCTGTCTTCAAAACACCTCCCATTCCTCTCCAACAAAAGAGCATTATTTCTAACAAGAGTTCATGCTTAAACCGATTAAAAACATGAAAGGAAGCAGACCACCTAGGCCAAGGCAGCAAATCACGTAATATGACGCAAACATGTAATGTGCCATTTCCATAAGCTAGACCTGCTAGACGAACACTCTTATCACTACTACTCCACAAGAAACTACTCCAATATTTCTTACGTTGCTTAAACACAGAGAAGCGGAAAAAGTATACACCAGTGCCTGAACCAAAAAGGCCTTTCCAAATTGCCATCCTCTTAAAAATCCTATGTTAGTAGTTAAACAGACCACAAAAACCAAGGTACTTTTTATTCAAGCCCAGGAAAATAAAACCTACTCCAGGTCACCAATTCTGGCCAATTGCAAGATCACAACGCCTACACACTTGTATGGTATGCAGAACAAATTACGGACCTTGTCCAAAATCCGATCAATATTTTGTACAATTTGATTTCTTATTTGGGACCTATTGAAAGCACAGCACACCCAGTAACCAGATACATTGAAACACCCAATGAAAGAAAGAAGAATTAGGCAATACCCAGATAGTAAAACCCCGAAATACAGCTAACCCATTGTTCAGAACCTTATTTGAATACATAAACCAACTATCAGCATCAAAATATGGTCACGTCGAAGGGTCACATTTTTTAATTCAAAAAAAATTAGAACCCATCAAAGTAAACGTCCATAGCACCAAGAATTAATGACAGAGTAGAGAGAGAGAGAGAGAGAGAGAGAGAGTGAGTGTGTGTGTGATTACCCGACGTCGTCGCGGTAGAGGCGGTTGATGAGAACATCCCCTCTGAGGTTCAGGAAGTATATAGCCGAAGCGGCCAGCGGCATGTCTGATCCAGTGGATCGCGTCCAAAATCAAGATACAAAACACTAGGATCACTAAGATGGACGCTGATGAGGTGAGAGTGGGATCTCAGATCTGCAGAAGGGACGGCGTTGGTTGCGAGACTACTGCACCGGAAATGATCGTGCTTTGAGATAGAGAGTCGAAGACGACGATGACGATGAAGAACGCGAATACGAAATAACTATTTTTTCCTATTTCGTTTCTTCCCAATGAAAAGTCTCAAGCCGCAGAGCATCTGCGGTCAGCGTATGCTATTGGGTCTTCGTTTGTACAAAAACGTGCGGTTCAAAGGAAAAAAAAGCCTTCTATTTTTGTTTTCTACAGAAAATAAGCCTTCTTTTTATTTCATTTGTATTCTCATATTAATTTTTTATTATTATTATTTTAAACAAATCATTCATCTTTCAGAGACAGACAGATCGATGGGGCCCCTGGGAGCATTATAAAAAGGTGAATTCCGGTTAAGTCATTTTTTATTCTTTAAAAAGGAGGCTTTGGATGTTTGGATGATCACGTCTCACAGTACAGGATCTTTTGATGATGTGTGGAAGGACAATCCCAAAGGCTGCAATTGACCCTGAATCCTCCCTGCCATTTCCAATTCCTCGTATGAATCCTTCGAGCGCCATCCATATCGTTCTCTAAACAAACAAGGGATAAGGTGAAGATTATCTTTGCATACGAAAAATCATTATGGGGGAAGCATCTTTCCCAGAAAACGCTGGCAAACAAAGGAGGGTACTGAGTGAGAAGTCTTCATGCATGTTTTGATATGAGAAAAATTTTACATGCATGAAAATATTATATCGCATACTTCTATCTATTCAATATGTGATTTGTCATTTTTATCTTTTTATTTTATTAATTAAATATGTGTGTGTTTAAATTGAAGAGCAAAAATTATAAATCACGTATTGATTAGGTGGACCTAATCAACATTGTATTTGGCACTAAAAGTGATTTTATACCTGGGATGTTGATCACAAACAATGTGTTTGTGGCCTATGAGCTGATTCATTACCTAAAGCAGAAAAGAGAGGGGAAGAAGGGATATATGCCCATGAAGTTAGACATAAATAAAGACTATGACAAAATAGAATGGAATTTTTTAGAGAGAATACTGCAGAAGACATGTTTTGCAAGTAGTTTGGTCCAGCTTATTATGAAGTATGCATGTTAAATCAGTATCTTTTTCAGTGTTGATTAATGGTGTGCCCACTGATCTTATAATTCCTAGCAGAGGTTTTAGGTAAGGGGATAGTGAGAGCCTATTTACCTATTTCTATTATATACTGAGAGCCTCATAGGTTTATTTAAAGCAACTAAATCAAGTGGTTTTGTAATAGGAGTAAGAATTTGTAAGGGAGCTCAAGATTGAATCATTTGCTTTTTTCAGATGATATCTGTAAGGCAGATGTGCATACCAGCAACAATATTAAGATCTTGTTAAAGAAGTATGAATTAGCCTCAGGCCAGAAAATTAATAAGGAGAAGACTACTATGGTTTTTAGTAGAAATGTTACAAAGGCAATCAAAAGTGATATTATTATGGCTACATGGGGTGGTAGTAGCATTCAGCAGTATGAAAAATACTTTGGGTTATCACCTGTTGTTGGTAGATCAAAAACATAAGCTTTTGCAGAGATTAAATAGAAAGTTTGGAGAAAGTTGCAGTGCTGGAAAGAGAAGCTCTTGTCTCAATGAGGTAGAGAAGTTCTTATTAAAGTAGTGGCTTTAGCTATTCCAACTTATGAAATGAGCTGTTTTAAATTAACTATTAGCCTATTTGCTGAGTTGGAAAATATGATGGCTCACTTTTAGTGGGGTTAGAAAGCAAATGAGAGAAAAATTCACTGGATTAGTTAGGAGCACATGTGTGAGTCAAAGTTCAGAGGTGGTTAATTTGGGTTTCCGAGATTTGAGAACTTTTAATACTACTCTTTTGGCAAAATAAGACTGGAGAATTTTACAATAAGAAGATACGTTGCTGCATCAAATCTACAAAGCAAGGTACTTTCCAAATGTCATGTTTTTTTAGTAAAAAATAGGCACTAATCCATCATATGCATGGAGACGAATTTGGGAAGCAAAGCATTATAAGGCTGTCGATGGCAAATTGGGAATTGGTCCTCAATAAAAAAACATGGGAAGATGTATGAATTTCTGGCCACCAGGCTCTATATAAGGAGATGAGAATGATTGTGGAGAAACATAGTGAAGAAAGAGTGGCATCCCTTATTGACAAAAATTCGAGGTGGTGAAATGTAGAGAAAGTTAGAGCTCTATTCAATCCAAAGGTGGCCACTGATATTCTAAAAATAGTTATTTGTCCTGGAGAACACGCAGATACATGGATATGGAAGCATGAAAAGAATGGCACCTTTAGTGTTAAAAGTGCTTATAGATTCTTCAGAACAATTTCCTCATGAGATAAAGGTGAGAGCTCAAATGCTCATGATCATAATCATATATGGAAAGAGATTTGGAGGATGAAGATTCCTAACAAAATCATAATATTTACATGGAGAGCTTGTGGGGAAGGGCCTCTAACAAAAGCAAATCTGAGGCAAAAAAGGGTTGATGTTGAACCTATATATGTGTTCTGGCAACATAGTTCACGCATAACCATCAATCTTCTCTCCTGAGGTCGTCAATACCATGATAGGAGCAGAGAACTGTTCTTCTAGTAGGGCTGATTCTGAGATTATTGCAGAATCAAGAATGCTCAGTAGCCAATATGCTGCCTCTGTTACGATCATGTCTCGGAGGTTAATGGCGAGGGTAAGTGAGATTGATCATCTTAACATCCAAATATCTGAGTTACGACAGAAGCTTGCTAAAAAGGATAGAGAGAATAAAAGGCTACAGCAAGAAAACAAAGAGTTAAAAAAATTTGCAGATTGGTATGCTCATGATCTGCAACCACGAATAGAAGAGCTGGAACGAGAAAGGATTCAGATACAGGGTCAACATCGGCAGATAACAGCAGAGGTTCATCGTTTACTAGAGAAATAGGGACAAACTACTGTTAATCTCGCTGGCTTAGTAAGAAAACTTTTGACAAAGCGTGTCCAGCATATCTTGTATTTCTTTTGACTAAATAAGATTTGAAGAGATAATAGTTTGTCTTCTTCTTTATGCTATCTCTATAAAATCAGTCTTAAACTTAATCCAATTTGCATCAAAACTTATTCTCATCTCTATAACTCATCTGCATTCCTTCAACATTCTCGCCTTAAGTTTTCAATTCTTTTCTCAATGGCTCACTCTTCTAACATTTCTCTAGATCCATCCATGAGGTATTCAGCACCTCAACCTCCTGTCCTTTCTGCAGCTGCCATTGGTGCCATGTTGCAGCAAGAAAATAATAGTATGGCTAATAAGTCAGACTCCGATGCTATCTACGACTTGGTGAGTCTCGGGACTCGCTACTCATCCTCTATTGTTGCTTTTTCCCAGCGGGTACAAGCCAAAAACCATGAGGTTGAAAGGCTTAAAGAACAAATTGTTGTACTTCAACGAATTGTTCAAGAGTCTCACACAAGGGAAGGAATCCTTCGGCAGAAGAATAAACAGTTGAAATCTCTATTGGATTCTTCATTCCGCTTGCCAGTTCCCATGGATAGGGATGACATGATATTGTATGAAGAGAATGAGCGTCTCCAACATGAGGCTAAGAACCTCAAGTTTATGTAAAAGCATTTTAAAAAAAATCTCTCTATTTTTATGAACTCTGGTCTATCTTTTAAGAGATATTCATAACATGCTTCATACCTATTTCTCTTCTAATCATACATAATCTATCTTCTGGTAAAGGTTTTGTGAATATATCTGCTAACTGATCATGTGTGTTTGTGAACTCTAATACTATATCGCTTTTCTGCACATGATCTCGAAGAAATTCAAGCCTAATGAAGACTAAAATCTCAAGCCTAGTATTTGGTGCATTTCCTAAGGACATGTGGATTTACAACCCAGAGACGTATTGCTCTGATACCACCCTGTGTGACGCCCCCAAATTCCCTTGGGATTGAACGGACATTTGAAGGTCGGACATGCAACACAAGGTTACCTGCCCCCGTTCATGACATATAAGATGCAATTTCCTAACATGCATCTAGCATTATGCAATATTCGCAGCGGATAATTTTTTTCTTTAGCAATACTATGCACCAAACTAAAATATCCCAAATACTTGAAACATATTTCATACATAAAGGCATACTAAATAGCCGTGATCACCACACTAGTCCAAAATGGTTGTGATCAAAAGAATACTTGAGATACAACTCCAAAAGTACAAGTAGTAACCTAAGTTAAGTACTATGCCATCATCAACATCGCACCGTGGCCTAGTCGACCGTATTCAGTTGGTCAGATTCCAATTCTCCTTCGGGTCCTGTAACAAGATCTACCATTCGGGGGGAATGGTAGTTGGGACTACCACAGTGAGATTTGATTACAAATCTCAGTAAGTTAACATAAAACTCACACACAGGTTAAAGATGCATGCATGGCAGTAAAAGCATAAATGCATAAGTATAGTCGTACATAAGCATAGCATAACTTGACATATAGCATGACATAACCAGAACTTAAACGTGAACTGAACTTGACTTAACATGGCATGAACTTAAGCTTAAAACATAACATGAACAAACAACATAACATGAACGTGAAACATAACATGGACTTGAAATATAGCATGAACGTAAACATGCATAACATAAATAAGAACTTGAAAATAACATAAACTTGAACATAACATGACATGAACATAACATGTACGTGAGCATAACATAACATGGACTTGATCTAAAACTTGACTTATCATGTATTTGATCTGAAACTGGACTTAACATAAACTTGGAATATTATTCAATTGTCTTGATTAATAACGTGCGTTAATACGTACTCCACAGTTGTTGTGGCCCCACGTATTCAAGTAACATAAAATATAATACGTACTCCACAGTTGTTGTGGCCCCACGTATTCTACGTGTCACAATTGCTGTGTCTCACGTAGTGTATGCTCCACAGTTGTTGTGGCCCCATACTTCATGCTCCACAGTTGTTGTGGCCCCATGAATACACATAACATAAAATATAATACGTACTCCACAGTTGTTGTGGCCCCACGCTATTATACAGTAACATAAAATATAATACGTACTCCACAGTTGTTGTGGCCCCACGATTATAGTAACATAAAATATAATACGTACTCCACAGTTGTTGTGGCCCCACGCATTATAAGTAACATAAAATATAATACGTACTCCACAGTTGTTGTGGCCCCACGCATTATAAGTAACATAAAATATAATACGTACTCCACAGTTGTTGTGGCCCCACGCATTATAAGTAACATAAAATATAATACGTACTCCACAGTTGTTGTGGCCCCACGCATTATAAGTAACATAAAATATAATACGTACTCCACAGTTGTTGTGGCCCCACGCATTATAAGTAACATAAAATATAATACGTACTCCACAGTTGTTGTGGCCCCACGCATTTGTTTGGAGGCGAAAGTGGTGGCTAACGGTGGCTCGGATGGAAGTGAAACTTGGTGGGAATGTTCACCGGTGAGAGGGGAAGAAATCTGGGTGGGTGGTGTAGGCCACGCCCGGCGAGCGGCGGTTCTAGGCGGAGAAAGAAATCAGCAACAGGGGAGAAAACAGGGCAGGGGCAGCAACTTCCGGGGGCTCGTGGCGACTAACGGCTGGTCCGATGGCTCTGAAAATTGGTAGGGATGAACTATGGTGGAAGGGGAAGAGAATGGCGGGGGTGGTGTACGACACCTCCACCGGACGGCGGAGAAACGGGCGGTCAAAGGGGCGGCGACGGTAAGGAGACAAAGAAGGGAGAGCACGGGGAGAGAGAGAGAATCGGTGGCCGGCGTTGCACACCACCGGTGCAGTTGTGTTCGCCGGTGAGGGAGGGACATGCCGGTGAGGGAGGTGAGGCATGGTGGCCGGAGGTGGCGCCGGTTGGGTGGCTTGACCGAACGGCATGGAGGAGAGAACATGCATGTGTACGTCGGCCATGGAGAGAAGGAGAGGAAAGAGAGAGAAGAAAAAGGAAAAAGGAAAAAGTGAAGGGAAAAGGGTAGGGGCCTAGGTAATTAACTTCAATCCTACGTTTCGGGATCCTCAAATAAACCAACGATGAGTTAAAACACTGATTTGAAAACGCGTAAGTGTTTTATTTTAAATAAAACACTTAAATAAAACACTACGAGTAATTAAGGTAGAATATCATTTTATAAACTAAAGTTTATAAAATAATATTTCCTCATCATTATTTAAAATGATAAAGTACCGTTAATTAATCGAAGAGGATAAAATCATTTAAATTAATAAAACACTTAATTACAACACTGAGAGGAATTAAGATAAAATATTATTTTACAAACTAAGGTTTATAAAATAATATTTCTTCATCATTATATAAAATGATAAAGCATCATTAATTATCAGAGAGGATAAAACCATTTAATTTAAATAAGAGTTTTCAACGAAAAAAATAAACCTCTTAATATCTTAAAACAACTAAAATATTTAATCTAAGTAATTATCCACAATTATAATATTTTCAGAGCTCATTAAATTATTATAATTGTGCTACTTTAAAAACAAGCTTATCTAATACTTTGAAATCCGGTGGATAAAATCCGAAATACGCCATCGAGGTACAACGCTTAGGATAAATCTGTTCATGATTTTACAGTTGTCGGTGAAGAACAAAGTAACGTGATTTACGGAAAAAGATAAATTATGCACGTGATTTCGGGTGAGGGTAGAGACGAGAGAGATAGCGATTGCTGTCGGGAAAGAATCCAAAACTGATTGCCGTGCTGTCAATATGTGCGAAAAAGAAAGAGAAGGGTGAGGAGATAAGACTAAATTTTAGGGGGCTGTTACATCCTGCTAATAGAGAAGTGTGATATAACCATATTTCTGCTATGAGGGATCTAGAAGATAATATATCTATCAACAATATAGCTCTTGGTATAACCATATTTCTGCTATGAGGGATCTGGAAGATAATATATCTATCAAGAATATAGCTNACATATGTGTTCTGGCAACATAGTTCATAAGATCTAAAACATGCTCTAATTTATTGTCCTGTGTGACGCCCCCAAATTCCACTTGGGATTGAACGGACATTTGAAGTTTCAGGACATGCAACACAAGGTTACCTGCCCCCGTTCATGACATATAAGATGCAATATTCCTAACATGCATCTAGCATTATGCAATATTCGCAGCGGATAATTTTTTTCTTTAGCAATACTATGCACCAAACTAAAATATCCCAAATACTTGAAACATATTTCATACATAAAGGCATACTAAATAGCCGTGATCACCACACTAGTCCAAAATGGTTGTGATCAAAAGAATACTTGAGATACAACTCCAAAAGTACAAGTAGTAACCTAAGTTAAGTACTATGCCATCATCAACATCGCACCGTGGCCTAGTCGACCGTATTCAGTTGGTCAGATTCCAATTCTCCTTCGGGTCCTGTAACAAGATCTACCATTCGGGGGGAATGGTAGTTGGGACTACCACAGTGAGATTTGATTACAAATCTCAGTAAGTTAACATAAAACTCACACACAGGTTAAAGATGCATGCATGGCAGTAAAAGCATAAATGCATAAGTATAGTCGTACATAAGCATAGCATAACTTGACATATAGCATGACATAACCAGAACTTAAACGTGAACTGAACTTGACTTAACATGGCATGAACTTAAGCTTAAAACATAACATGAACAAACAACATAACATGAACGTGAAACATAACATGGACTTGAAATATAGCATGAACGTAAACATGCATAACATAAATAAGAACTTGAAAATAACATAAACTTGAACATAACATGACATGAACATAACATGTACGTGAGCATAACATAACATGGACTTGATCTAAAACTTGACTTATCATGTATTTGATCTGAAACTGGACTTAACATAAACTTGGAATATTATTCAATTGTCTTGATTAATAACGTGCGTTAATACGTACTCCACAGTTGTTGTGGCCCCACGTATTCAAGTAACATAAAATATAATACGTACTCCACAGTTGTTGTGGCCCCACGTATTCTACGTGTCACAATTGCTGTGTCTCACGTAGTGTATGCTCCACAGTTGTTGTGGCCCCATACTTCATGCTCCACAGTTGTTGTGGCCCCATGAATACACATAACATAAAATATAATACGTACTCCACAGTTGTTGTGGCCCCACGCATTATAAGTAACATAAAATATAATACGTACTCCACAGTTGTTGTGGCCCCACGCATTATAAGTAACATAAAATATAATACGTACTCCACAGTTGTTGTGGCCCCACGCATTATAAGTAACATAAAATATAATACGTACTCCACAGTTGTTGTGGCCCCACGCATTATAAGTAACATAAAATATAATACGTACTCCACAGTTGTTGTGGCCCCACGCATTATAAGTAACATAAAATATAATACGTACTCCACAGTTGTTGTGGCCCCACGCATTATAAGTAACATAAAATATAATACGTACTCCACAGTTGTTGTGGCCCCACGATTATAAGTAACATAAAATATAATACGTACTCCACAGTTGTTGTGGCCCCACGCATTATAAGTAACATAACATGTCTTATCTTTCTTAATGCATGAGATATTATTTAATATCATATACTTTTCTAACATGGCGTATACTTGTAAATGGCACAATATGATTTAATCATAAACATTTCATGGCATACATGTATCATATGGCATACTTAACATGGCATACTTATAACATACAGCATTGTATGACAGAAAAGATTGTGTAACAGATAAATATTCATGAGAGATTAAATCATACGTAACAGATAAACATGTAATGACATAGCATGACATGGCATATACGATAACATACATACATAAATTGTAGTTCCCTTACCCATCACACATACACAATAAACTGATAGTAAGTTAGAGGCTAACTTACCTCGATCGTCGCGTTCTATGAGAATAGAGCGCGAAACACGAGGAACTGCACAACAGCTGGAAGAGGAACACTCAAGTCCTTAAGATCTTCAATTCTGAACTCGATTGCCATATTGTGAGCACTTGCAACAACACGGGCAACTTGAGGTTTCACTATACTCGGAAGAGATAAATTGACTTCAGAAAGCCTTTGCACTAAATCAAATTCATTAAAATTATCAATAACAACCAAACAAATAACTCCTTTCTCAATCCATATACTCTTAACCATAATCAACCACAAGATGACACCCGTCACCCCGGACTATAAGCCAACACACCACTGCTTCGGGACACTGTCAAACAGTTTCCCAACACTACACCATACGCTCTACACTTCTCTGTTACGCCATCCAACCTTTCGTGACACGCCATCCGGTGTTTCACGACTTAGTACAGAGTACACTCACGTGAACTCTCTTCCATCCACACTACAACACACATCGCTACGATACACGCCTCACGGTGCATCGCTACGCGACACGGAGTATGCGCTACGCGTACTTCCTTCGCTACAACACTCATCATCACGATGCACATCACACGATGCATCGCCATACAAACGGAGTACACTACATGCGTACTCCCTTCCTTCTACGACACACATCACTACAGCGCACGTCGCGCAGCGCGTCGCTGCATTACACAGAATACGCTACACGCGTACTCTCTTCACACTACACGCCGTATCACAACTACGGCATCCATCTCACGCCCATACTTCACAGCACAGTCCACAAAACTACAAAATCAAGCCCAACACTTCACAACCACACTTCGCTTCACAACTACGCAGCGAACTCCACAAACACTAACTACACAGTCTACAGCCAACCAAATCAACTATGTTAAACATAAATAACTAAAGATAGAGGGTTATACCATCGACGGGATAACCCGTGCGTCGCTCGCTGCTCGTCACGAACATGCGTCGGAGGAGCGTACGTGGCGGTAACACCGCGTACGGTGGCTGTCCACCACATAAAGTGGTAGTTTGGGTTTGAGAAAAGCTAGGCGTGGCCTTGGAAGGCTCATGGTCGCCTTGTGGTGGTCAAAGGTGGCGGAGCACGGCGGCATCACGCCGTGAACAGTAAAACCGAACGGTGGGAGGAGAACGCGAGGTAGCGAAATGCCATAGAACTTCATGGCAAGCTAGGGAAAGGTAGATGAACATGTGGTGGAGCTGTGGTGGCGAGGTGGTGGTCGGACGGTGGCTAACGGCGGCGGATCGGCCGTTTGAAGCCATTTTCGGCCTTGGAGAGTGAGGGAGAGTGAGAGCTCTACGAAGCTCCGTTGGCCATGAAATTTCTTGGAGAGGTTCATGGGATGAGAGGAACAAGATGGTGGTGGTGAAACACCATGGGTGGCCGTGTACGGCGGCGCACGGTGGTGCAACCGAACGGGTGTTTTGAGAAACCCATATGAGAAAGAGTGAGAGTTAGGGAAAAAGAAAGACATGGGGAGGAAGCCCTTGATGTGGTGAATCCAATGGTGGTGCTTGGTGGCTGATTTGGCCGTGTATGGTGGTCCAAAATGGTGAAAAAGCCTTAAAGACCCATTTGTTTGGAGGCGAAAGTGGTGGCTAACGGTGGCTCGGATGGAGGTGAAACTTGGTTGGGATGTTCACCGGTGAGAGGGGAAGAAATCTGGGTGGGTGGTGTAGCCACGCCGCCGGCGAGCGGCGGTTCTGGGCGGAGAAAGAAATCAGCAACAGGGGAGAAAACAGGGCAGGGGCAGCAACTTCCGGGGGCTCTCGGCGGACTAACGGCTGGTCCGATGGCTCTGAAAATTGGTGTGATGAACTATGGTGAAGGGGAAGAGAATGGCGGGGGTGGTGTACGACACCTCCACCGGACGGCGGAGAAACTGCTCTCACTAAATAAAGGAGATATAAATGATCTCACTACTTTCTTCTTAATAGCTTAGGCTTTATGGTACAAGAGAAATAAGATGGTAGCTGAGCATTTCGATCTATTTGGAGCCCACACAAGTTATAGATCATGCTCCTTCTTTGCAGAAAGTTCACAGGGATTCGACATTATTCCCAACTTCAAAAGCAAAGAAAATATGTTGTTGGAGACCCCCACTTGCTGGTTATTTTAAACTCAAATTAGATGGTGCAATATTTTTTTTAATCTCCATAAGGCTGGAGTGGGAGGTATTCTAAGAGATGAGAATGGTAAAGTAGTGATGGCTACTAGTAAAGTTGAGAATGAAGTGTTTGATCCTGATACCATTGAGATATTTGCAATGTTCAGAGGTTTACAGCTTTGTACCCATTTGGAATTTTCAAAATTAATTCTTGAAAGTGATAGCTCTACAAGAGGTGGGTATTTCTTTTTGAAGTCATGGGAATCTGTTACTAAGTTTAAGGTTCAACATGTACCAAGAATGAGAAATGAGGCTACACATCAACTTGTACGCTATGCTTGGAAGGTTGAAGATATTGAGATGTGGTGGGAAGATGTTCCAATGTGTGTTGCATAGGCTATTTGATTTGACAAAACTTAGATATAATCTGTTATGATGTTAATTATTATTTCTATTATAAAAAAACATTTTGATTAGGTGAATGTGTGTGATGTAAGGCTTTCTTATAGCATTTCTCTTTGCCATTATTGCCATATGTAGACTTTCAATATCCTGAAAGTTGAGTCCACCTTACGGCTTCTCACTGCCTATTCTAAGGACAAACAGTATGTTGAAAGAATAATGATAACCTTCCAACTCATTGATAACCAGTTTACAATCTAAGTACGAAATCTTTGCTGAAAAAGAGTCATGTTTTTCCTTTATTCATCTTTTGGTTCAATGCACATTCATATAATTCATGTATCTATTGTAGTCTACATCATTCAATAATATTTTCTTGACAAAAAGCTACACTATCATTTAAAAGAGAAGCTTAATCTTCACTTCCTTTAGTAATTGATACTTTTGAAATCAATCCCTCCTTATCTGCATTATGAATGAAAATATGGAGAGATAATGGACTCCCTGGACCCTTATCATGACCACTAGAGGACATAAATCTTTTTTAAGAAAATCCTTTTAAGAGTATGGAGAAAGAAATTGTAGATATACATTTCTTGATTAACCTAATGAATCATCTATCAATTTCCATTTTACACACCATTGCATTTAGGTTGTTCCATCAAAGGATGTTCCATTCAACTTTATCATACGTTTTACTCTGCCTAACTTCAAAGCATTGTAGCTTTTTTTTTTTGGTTTTAAACTGGAATTTATGGTATGCAAAGTTTTATATATGTAGCTAAGATCATGTTGTCTATAATAAGTCTCTTTGGAATGTACACATTTTGATTAAGCGATATTACGTGGAGTAGAACCCTTTCGAGTTTGTTTGCTACAACCTTCAAAATAATATTATATAGAACATTACAAGAAGGCTTATTGGTGGAGGTATATCAATTATTATTCTAGGGCCCATTTTTGGAATTAAAAAAAGTACATGTATGATTAAATGAGTCGACATTCTAATATGAGTTTAGGCAAGTTAGGGTTGTTTCACGTTACTTGTTACCCACGATGTGCAAATATCTCTAGTAGAAACATGATGCAGAATCATTCAAGCCAGATTATTTTATTGAAACCTTTTGAAAGTGGCCAAATGGGCTTCGACATAAGGAAAATGTGAGGCATCAATATAGCTCTAGAAAAGGGAAAACTTTCAAACCAGATGAGGTGAGAAGTACAATTTTACACTCCCCAATGAGAGGGGACACATCAACTTTCTAATATCCTTACCGTAGACCCAGATACAGTTGATAAAAATCACTTTTGCATCTTCCCCCTTGGTCCCTCTGTCAAACTCCTCTCTCTCTCTCTCTCTCTCTCTCTCTCTCTCTCAAGTATGTTGCAGGAGTTCAATAGAGGTTTCTAGTGGAATGCTATAGAATAAAGATAAATATCCCCTACGAGTGTGGCTTTTGTACAATTTAGGATCTTGGTTGGTCTATGCGAGGTGTCTAAGAGTCTAGCTCTTATTGGAAATTTTTTTAAAGATTTCCTCTTGGGACTTGCAGTGATATCACCAGTAATTCCATTGTATTTCCCTTATAAAGAGTACAAAATGGCAATGAGGACAACTTTGCAAAGTCATGTTAGAGAGCATAAAAGTTATAATCCTCATAGAGAGCACAAAATTGGGATGGAATGTTTAGTAAAAGCTATAGTAACAAACAACAACCTATTTATCTTTCCAAGATCCCTCTAATTTTTATCATATTTTGTTTTCATTTTAAAGGCCATTGCACTAAAGCATCAATTATTACTGTCACAAAAACTATTCAAGTTGGCAAGAATATTAATGAGCTCGTGAAAATATAGATTCACAATGACGTATAATGTACGAGAAATATGTAATGTGACATTATAAAATACTCCCAGAAACTTCGAAAAGTTTTTTATAGCCTCACAATCATCAAGCACGGGAACTCCTAATCCTCTTCTCCCATGCCTATCTTCAGACAAATAACCTCTATGAGTATGGATCCTCATCAAGCAAAAGTTGTAAGCCTTTTTTATACTTCTCAGCCACATCTAATATAAGAAAAGTCAAGTTCCATCTAGTAGGTACGTCAAGACGTAAGAAACTATTTCATGATACTTTTGACCTCTCAACACAAGACTTGAAAGTGACAAATCTTTAGGGAAAAGACTTCATATACTTAATCAAATTGCGGATATTTGTGATTGACTCATCAACTTCTTTTAAACCTTCTTGGACAATAAGGTTTAAAATGTGTGCAGTACACCTCATGTGAATAAAGTCGTGATCCGCAACACACTCCAATCTTCCAACTTTAACTATTATAAACTAATCAATAGTGAAGTCATTAGAGGAAGCATTGTCAAATGTTATTGTAAGAATCTTGTCAATCATCTAATCAAGCATACACTTCTCCAACAATCTCCCAATCATTGCCCCTTTGTGATCACTAATATGACTGAATGAAATTATCCACTTATGCAATTACCAACTACTATTAATAAAATGAGCCGTGACGCACATGTAATTGATGTTTTGGATAGACGTCTAAGTGTTGGTGGTCAAGCACACTCTTTGCTTAGTAGTTAAAAACACTTTTTTCAAACTATTATTCTCTCTCAAGAATAGTCTCATACAATCCATCATTACTGTAAAACGAGAAGGAATAGGAAACTCAGGATCAAGGGATTTAGTGTAGTCCCGAAACCCTTAGCTCTCAACAACTGAAAAAGGCAACTAATCAACTATCAGCATCCTAACAGGGCAACCCACAAGGCAACCCTAATATTTTTCTCATTATACTTGGTTATCCCCAATGTATTTTCCCCTTCTCTTCATTCAACTCCTGCCTCTGAGACTAATAATTGTTGACTCTTGTCTAATCTACTCTTATGATTTTTAGGACAAAGGGAGATGTGTAACAGCCCGCTAAAATAATCAGTTTTGGATTCTTTCCCGACAGCAGTCACTATCTCTCTCGTCTTTACCCTCATCTGAAATCACGCGTATAGATTATCTTTTCCGTAAATCACGTNAGCTAAAGTGCCCTGCCTCTTGGGATGGTATTTCCATAACCTCCTACAATAATTACAAGTAGTTGTAGGTTTATCGTGATCACAATCAAGGACCCTTGTAAAGTGATCCCACACCTCAGATTATTCTTGGGGTTTCTACTATCCGATGGAGAGCGGGAGATAAAACGAAAGGCATTGGGAGTGCCAATCAAAGATTCTAATCGTTCACTAGACTCTTTAATAATGGGAGTTTCAACAGACTGTAGTGGTCCTTCTTGACATGATTCAGAGGTGGACATTGGAGTGCTTGCGGTGCTTTCAACATTCATGATTTAAAACTAAAATAGAATACAACAAATCAAAAAAGCTTCATGATTAGATTCACATTAGAGAACAAATTATAGATTCACAAAGTGATGGCTCATTAGAATCCAATGATTCGGAACCATAGAGCAAAACTTCAAAATTATTTGCAAATATTGTAAATAACAAATTCATTTAAGATTACTCAAAAACAAAGAGATTCACAAAGCTGCTACATATAGATTCACAAACAAAGAGATTCACAAAGCTGCTCCATATAGATTCACAAACAAAAATCACCTAGTGTCAATTAACTTATTATATATATAGTTGAGAAAGAATTCAAACACAAAAATCCCTTCTTTTTCTAATAATTAAGGTACTAATATATATGTATAGAAAATTAACGCATTAACTCTTAGGTTGAAGCTGTTAATTATTGCATAAACACATATCATAAACACACTATAATATCCCCACTACACAGATCATAAACACACAAAAACATCATAAACATAGAGACAGACCACTGCAAAGATTCACATATTTACAACCAATGATTCATAACCAGATTAACATTAGAGAACATATTATAGATTCACAAAGTGATGGATCATTAGAATCCAATGATTCAGAACCATATAACAGAAGTTCAAAATTATTTGTAAATATTGTAAATAACAAAAAGTAATCTAAGATTACTCAGTAACAAAGAGATTCACAAAGCTACTGCATATAGATTCACAAACAAGTAAGATCACCTAGTGCCAACTAACTTATTATATATATAGATGACAAAGAATTCAAACACAAACGTCCATTCTTTTTCTAATAACTAAAGTACTGATATTTGTCTAGAAAATTAACATTAACTCTCAAGTTGAAATTGTTAATTATTGCATAAACATAGATTCAAACAAAACAACACAACTCAATGACATGAAAAACCATTGATAATCCATTGATTTCGAAACAACAAAACTCAATGGGTGCCCACTGATAATCCATTGATTTTTCATGACATAAATAATAGTATGACATAAGCATAGCCCAACACAGTTGAAACAATAGATCAGTTTCAGGGCTACAAGTCAGATCCATACACATTAAATCCATACGCATTAGTACATTAGTGGAATCACAAACAATAGATCAATTATTAGATTCATATAATCACAACCAATAGATCAGTCAAAAGATTCAAACGAATGCATAAGTTAAAAAAGAAAAACTCACTCTTCCAAGAGACCTTTTGCAACTTTGAAACCCTGTAATATTTCAGAAAAAATAAAACATCAAAACGAGAGAGAGAGAGAGAGAGAGAGAGTTGAGAGGAGACGGGAGAAGAGGGAGAGATAAGTGACATGGCTCAAGGAAGACAGAGGGGCTTACTTGGGTGAACATCAACTACGAGTTGGGTGAATGCTGACCACAAGCTGAGGCTAAGTTTGTGGGTTCTTTCGGTTGAGTTCGTGTGACACAACTGCTAAGGTTAGACCAGAGGGAGTAATTCAAAATTGTGAAGTGATAAATTGAAGTTCGCTAGGGGGGAGAGGATAATTTTCAACCAAAACACATAAAACAACACCGTTTTAACCTCTAAAAACTGTGCCATTGTGTGTTGACTGTGGCATTTAATGACCAAAATAGAGTCAAAACGATGCCATTTTGAGTTTATTTTGGCCCTTTTGGGATTTGGGTGGGCTGGGTTGCATGTTATTAAATTTAAACTAATGTTTATTCATATTAACACATTATAATATTTTATACTAATTGTTAATGTTGTGTTTTGCACATCTTTTGACTAGAATCTCAGCAACTCAGGTCTTCGGTCTTGGGGATTGTGAATACAAAGAGAACACTGAGAGACGGGAGCCTTGGTGGAGGCTAGGGAGTCATCGATGCCAAATTCAGTATCGTCTAACTATTTTATGTGACTGAATAGGGAGTTCAAAGAGACTTATTTGTCCTTGAGGATTGCCTTTTATACCTGATTTCTATGAGTCAACTGCCCATACCCCGTGTTAGGAGCACATGTCACCTCAGCTGTCCCCTCAGTCAGAGCCCATTAATGCAGCATGGCTTTCTGAGGTGACGCAATAAATACAGTGTGGCTTCCTGTCCCCTCTGCCCACTTGTAGATGCACTTCGTCAGTTTCTTCCCTATTTGTTGTCAAAGGATCAAGGGCTCTGTGTGTTTACTTACTGCCTGCCTGCCTGCCCACATAGGCTCTCTAAGGCTAGGTGCAATAGGGGGAGGCCGAGGTGACATGTCCCTTGCTTCCCTGCCTTTTGAGGCTTCTCGAGTGATCGTGGCCATAGGCTGACCTCAACTATGTGGCTAGGGGCTTTTGATGGGCCAATGGGTTGTCCAGCCAGCTTGGACTTCTTATATCTGGGCTTGCACTCTAAAGCGAAAAATTTCCTTACAATTACCCCATCAATTCTTATCGGATCAATTCGATGGGAATATTTGTTTGCCTTTGTTACTGTGTCTTCTCGCAATTTTTTCCATTTGCTATATTCTCCTTTTAGGGCGAGTGGCCATTTGATTTCCCTGCTTGGTCATTTCATCTTCCAATGTGTCGTGCGAAGATTCTCCTTCCAACTTTATTGGCACATTTCAAGCAATTGGATTCAAGTACTCGATTGTGTCTGTTATGTCCCCTCTGCATTGATGGTGTCAGGCAGCTCCTGCCACGTCATGTCGTGCATTTGGTGCTGTGAGATTTGCGATGGGCTCGTTGTCTCAATGGGGCACACGTGTTCCCATGAATTTTGGGATAGAACCGTTGTTCAGGCCTATATAAACCCATTTCCTTCACAATTAGTAGTCTCTTTAGTTCCTCTTCCATTTCCCTAGTGCTTTGAGCCCCTGTCTTTCCTTCTTGAATCTTTTCATGTTCATTTTACCTTCAATCCCCATACACTTACGGGCCCGAAGAGTTCTTCTCGTGCTATCCCGAAAAGCTCCAAAGATCCTAAGCCTACCAAACCTGTTGGTTCCCCTTGAGGCTCTGGGGACTTAGAACTGCTAGTAGCCTACACAAAGGCCCAGAGATTTAATGGCTTCTCATGGCGGTTTCTGGTGACTCGTAGCGAGTTGGAGTCGCTAAGGACAGAGTACGAGGTGCCAGGTATCATCGATTTGGTGGTGCCATCACCGAACGATGGTGCCATGGACTGTGAGGGGTTTGTATTGAAGGTCATGCTATACCCTGCCATGTTTTCCAATGGCCTTAGGCTGCTTTTTTTCTGTATAGTTCGTGATGTGCCAAACTTCGTGGGCATGGCTCCTACCCAATTCCACCCTAATGCATGGAGGATCCTAGTGTGCTGCTGTATCATTTGGTGGCACACCCTTGAGAAGGCTAGGTCTGATCGCCCTGAACTAACTGCTCGAGAGTTCCTCCTCACCCACAACCTTCTAAGGTAGAGCGAGAACACCTACTATTCACCACGATGGATGCACACATAGACACTGTACATCTGCATTGGACCACTGTCGAAGGCTCCACACAACACCGATCCATGCCCATAACAACCTCAGCAGGGCCGGGAATTGATCTTTTTCCCATTCCGGATTGTTGCACTATTTTTAGGCATTAAAAATTGTGATTCATTGAAATAATAAGATGTTGTTTAGGAATAGAGATCGTTTCATTCTATCTCATCTTACTTAAAAATTTTTTATCTAGTTTTATTTCCAAACATTGCTCAAATACAAACACTTTTTAATTTCAAATTTTTAACTTTTTTATCTAATCATTACAATTTTTCCAAACTTTCAAATAAAACACAAAAAATAATTCAATCTTTTCAAACTCCAAAATACAAATTATATTAAAAATTAGATTTTAACAATATTTTAATTTTATACTATTTTTATTTAATTTTTTCTCTTTCAATTCTTAAAATTCAATAAAACATCTTAAATCAAACCATTTTACTATTATTTATAAATTTCTCTTCCCATCTCGTTTTCCAATTTCCTATAAAAGTTTTGTGGAAAGAGTTTGATTTTTGGATTTTCTTTTCTTTGTAAAAATTAGGCCTGGGCTCCAACTTCGACGGAGTCGGAATAGCGAGTTCCGAACTCCGACTCCGACTGGAGTCAAAACCGGAAGATCACTCCGACTCCGACTCCGACTCCGAATAGTAGTCGGAGTCCGAATCCGATCGGAGGTCGGAGCTCAGAACTCCAATAGGAATTTTGAGGAATTCTGATCGGAATCGGGCTCCGACCTCCGTCCGATCCAATTCCGATATATTTGGACCCCATTGGTCCAATTCCGAGCCCTAAACTAAAAAAAAAATTTTAATAAATATAATACATATTACATCTTTCAAAAACTCCTATACAATTGTTCAAAACATTGATAATAGTTCAAACAATCCATTTCGAACATCTTCCAATAAAAAATTAAAAAAAAAAAACATCTTCCAATACAGAGGTGCTCCAAAACATCTTCCAATACATCGTGGTTTGTCGTTGGTAACTTGGTGATACCTGAAATTAAAGTAAAAAGTCACAATCAATAAAAAGAAAAAAAATGATTCAGAAAATTTATTATTGCCAAAAATAAAATTTGATTATCATTTCTCACCAATAAAATTTAAAGGGAGTTTATGAACTTAGCCACACTCAAAGTATCAGTCATCAGCAAGTATGCTAGGGTTCACAATTATATCTATGAAATCATAAAAAATATAAGGTTAATAAATTTATGAAATCATAAAAAAAATTAAATAAATCAATTGAAATACTCAAACAAAGCTACCCGATTCAAGCTCATAGCTATCAGCATCAAAGCCAATGGTATCTAGTCCAATGGGCGTATCACTTAACCAGTTCTGTGTGCAAACGAGGGCCTTGACAGTTGACGGTGACAATGAACTTCGGTAAGAATCCAATACTAGACCTCCAATGCTAAATGCCGACTCAGAGGCAACCGTAGTGATAAGAATGGCCAGTACATCTCGGACAATACGAGAAAGGATCTGATACTTGGTGGAATTAACCTTCCACCAAGTTAATAGCTGAAATACATCGCTAGGTGCCTCGACCTCTTCCATAAAATACAGTTCAATCTCAGAAGTACACTGCATAATATTCCTCATTGCAACGAGTTGATGATACTGATTCACAATATTGTAACCTCGACGTGGTGGATGTAATGAGTCATCTGAGCTATGGTCATCGAAGAAAGGTGTCGGAATCGAGTGTGAGGTGCCCACTGCGGATGAAGATGAAGGCTGACCACTATTGTTATAGTGGGAATATAAGTCATCAAGATCCCTTTTAAGCATTATAATAAACCATGCAGCTTTCATTGCCCCCATTGTGAAATTTGTCCAAAATTCTATCAAGGCCAACTTATATCGGGGGTTAAGGATCACAGCCACAAAAAGTAATCTATTTATTTTTCAACATCCCCCAAATATTTATCATATTTGGTCTGCATCCTCATAGCCATACCAGATAATAGTCCGCATCGATCAGTACAACCTTCTTGCAAGTGGTAGTGAAGCTCTGAGAGCTCGCTGAAGAGCAAGTTTGCAATTGTATATGCGGATCCAGATATCCGCATAGTCATATCATAAAAAACTTATAAAAATCTCACAAAGTGCCCCCCACTAGTCTAATTATGTGTGTCTGGCGCACCAAGCCCCTTTTCTACAAGCTCCAGCAAAGCATATTTAAGGCCCCCATCCTCGGCCTCCATCCGCTCGAATGCTCTTTGGTACTTTTGTGCCACATTCAACTTAAGGTATGTTGAGTTCCATTGAGTCGGAATATCCAAGCACAATGTCTTAGAACATGAAATCCCAAGCTGGCTTGCTATTGCCTTGAACTTGGACAGCCTTTTAGGGGAAACCCTCACATGCCACACAATGTTGCAGACTCTGGTAATGGAATCGTCATCCTCTTTTAACCCCTCAACGACAATCAGGTTGAGGATATGAGCACAACATCGAACATGAATAAATTCGTGGTTGTGGATGACATCAGGTTTGACACTCGTATTCCTCTTGAACCATTCAATTGCAGTGTCATTGGCACTGACATTGTCAACTGCAATACATATAACTTTTTGAATTCCCTAATCCTTTAAACAATCATCAATCAGTGCCCCAATTGATGCTCCCTTATGATCAATAATTTCTTTGAATCCAATAATCCGTTTTCTCAAATTCCACCCACTGTCGATGTAGTGTGCTGTGATACACATGTAGGAAACGTTCTATATGGAAGTCCATGTGTTAGTCGTAAATGATACTCGTTGGCTAGTGGTAGTGAACATCTTCTTCATCTCTGCCTTCTCTTTTGCATACTTCTTCATACAATCCCGCATCACCGTATACCGTGATGGCAATGGAAATCGTGGCTCAATAGTCTTGACAAACTTTCGGAAACCTCTTTTTATCGACTATGGTAAAAGGCATCTCATCTTTAATTATCATCTCTGCAAGCATATCCCTCACCAATTTCTCACTGTATTGAGGGATGACCATTTTCTTAATCTGTGTACCATCAGTGGCCGTAGAAGTTTCGTAACTGAGTTTGGTCTGATCAGTGGCCGCCTCTCCCTTCACTATTTTATACTACTGGCAACCAGTAAGATGGGCTATCAAGACCTATGTGCCTTACTTCTTTGAATGACATCCACAGAGTTGCCCACAGTGGTGACATCTCGGCTGTGGGTTATCACGATTACTAGGAATATTGGTGAAATGCTCCCATGTCCAAGACCTTTTTTTAGTAGTTCGTGGCTGAGGTGGCATTGCAGATGGATGTGGTTCATCCCAAGACCCATCTCCTCATCCTCATTAAACTCATCCTCATCTTGTATGTGTACTAGAAGTGGGAATCGACTACTTGTACAAAAAGTAGTTGCTCTAGAAGTGGGTCTAGAATTCGGTGACGGAATTGTGGCATTTGGATTCCCTTCCAACCTTCCACTAGGTGAAGCCTCCATATCTATCAAAAATAAAATAAATTAGCACCATCAATAGCACCCACCAAGAATGAAGATCACACCAAGAACATATTACACTTTATATAAAAACACTGAAGAACATATTACACTTTATATAAAAACAAATAAATCATGTAGACCTGATATGGGGATGATTGATATCTCACCCCTTAGCTTGTGACGAATTATATAAAAACAAATAAATCATGTAGACTAATTGATGGTATTTTTTAAGATAAGAATAAGATAAGTTGCTCTTTTGATTTCTAATGTATTTTTCATTCAATGTCACCTACAGGATTTCTATTATATTTGCCGTGTTCATTTTATGCTTGAGGAAGGGAGGGATCGATCACTTTCATCAGTTTTACATCTTCATGGAATTGTAGAAGTATATTCTAAAAGGATTAGTCATGTTAAAATTAGAGCCTTTTGATTCTTTTCACATTCAGTCCTTTAATGCCAATTATGGTCCTCTCGACTTCTATGTTATTCTCTTAATTTTCATAATCATTCAACAACTGCTTTGCTGTTTGAAAGATTTAATTGGTTGTATTTAGGTGCTGATTTGTTGCAGACAGCAGGCATTAGGGTTGCATTCTCGCTCGAGCGGACAGTTGAGTGAGTGTCGAGCGTAGCTCTCTAGATGCATACCGCTTGAGCAGACAGTCGAGCGGACGTCGAGCGAAACTCTCTTTTTCCACTTCGCTCGAGTGGAGGGCCAAGCGCAGTGCAAGCCAAGCCCTAAAAACTACATTTTCGGTAGAAATTAAGCCAAACTCAACAGTACTTGTAGCTATAGATTATTAGTCAAACTAAATAATTTATAATAATGGAGATCTTTCTATAGAGAAATTGATATCAACGGTGGGGTCCAATGAAGTTGATAGACAAAGAAACAAAGAATTGGAGAAGTTCTTGGTAGATGCTAGGCATAACAAGATAAAACTGGAAACTGTCAACAGTGAGGAGGTTTTAGGTCGAATTTGCTAGATTGTAAACATTTGGGTGAAGCAACTTACTCGACTGAGAGGATACACTGATCAAATGGTGGAGGATGCAAATGCTGACATTGACACATTGTGTGGAAGACTACTTGGCCTCTCAACTCTGATCATTGGTTTTGGATTAATGCTATGTGAAAAAGGTGGAGCGACAATGGACCATGAGGTTAATGCTGTTAGGTGTGCTCATGTGGCCTGTCAGTTGTTCGATAAAATGTCTAAAGAGATTTTTGCTAATTACTTCAGTAAGTATGGTGCTAGGGGGTCTCTCTGGTATGTTAAAAGCTGTGATAAGGAGACGTTGAGATTAGAGAAAGAAGCTGAAGTTTTGTCTCCACAGGATGGTGGAATACATGTTAAATTTGTTGGTTGGTGGAGATTTTTTTTTTTCAAAGTATTGCTGGAACCGACTCATTTTTTGTGTCAACATATAAGGCTCATGGAGTTCATCCAAATTTCATGGATAAGCATGAAGAACACCATCGCCCAAAAATGCAAAAGGGATTTGTTATTAAGCATAATACAAACCAACGCTATGCTACTAGTGGTGTCATGGTTTTCCTATTCAAAGAAGTTGGCAAAATTCATAACCTTCCAACTCAAGAATTTGTGGTGAGAAATGACATGGGATGTGGTTCCACCATAGATCCAATTCTAGCTTCAGGAGTTGGCATCTGGACAATTGATTGTGGCATTGCTCAACTTTCTATGCACAATGTGAGGGATATATGTGGGAAGAAATTTCTTAGTATGATTCCTGACGGAATTGAGGGATGACCATTTTATTTGTATGGTTTGTTATTCTGCATGAGCATAGGAGAAGGGATTGTGGGGAGGGAAATTCATTCTGGAATATTTGATTATTGATCTTTTTTGTAATGGAGGTTGGGTCCCTCGAAGAATCCGTAGTTCTGAATCAGTGGCTCTTTTGAGCTTTCTATCAAACACTTCCCGTGGATTCCCATTCCTTCTTCATACAACATTCATTTGTAAGCCATTTCACTTCCTGTTTACATTCCATTGTCACAACAACATCATTCCAATTCACAATAGCATTTACAACAGTCATTTACAACCGGGTTCATAACATTATATATCATGCATATATCTCTTTTATATAGAAATGGCTGCTCGTATCTAACTGATCAACAATACTTTAGCTAGGTGGAATTAAACTATGAGGAGACAAAACAATTTTCAGAAACAAAACAAAATCTACCAACTATGAGAATAAATAGGATCAAGAAAATACTAACCCAATGATTTTGTACTGAGGAGTGAGGCGTGGGCAGCAGTAGTGGCAGTGCGGCACTATGAAGACGGCGGCTGAAAAAGAAATAAAACAGGAGACTGAAGAAGAAAGGAATGGCTGACTCAGGATTCAGGGAAGAAGAAATTAAGAAGAAAGGGGGAAGGGGGGGTTTTCGTCATGTAGCAAAACGGCATCGTTTAAGTTAAGGGAAAAAAATAACATAGATTCAAAACGCCATGTTTTTTTTTAAAAAAGTCAGAGTTCAGAGTCCGAGTTCGGAGTCCACTTTAACTTCAAATTCCGACTCCAACTCTGTTAGCATTTTCGGAACCATTTCGATTCCGATTCTGAATTCTAACTACTTCGACTCTGACAGAGTCGGGATCGGAACGGAGTTCATTCAGAGCTGGAATTTTAGGAAATTTGCCCACCCCTAGTAAAAATGATGAGGACAAATAATGATTGCTATACCTTTTTTGAAAAGAATTTATAATATCTTTGAAAGTTATAGAAGGTTGAAAACTCTTTAAATCAGTGAATGACGATTGACGACACTTAACCACTTTGATATAAAAAGATGATGTTTAAAAATATAATTAATAATATTTTTTTATTATTAGTATAATTCTGACGGATAAAGCTGTCTGAAATGGTTGATAATGAAGTTGACCCCAAAAAAAAAAAAAAATCAATTCCCGGAAAACTCATTACCAAATTTTAAGTGCAAACAAACGGCAAAAGAGAGAATCAGTCGAGAGCAGCCAGAACCCGAAAAACCACCTACTGCCATTTCTTCCCACTTCCCAAACCCTTATTCTCTCTCTATTCCAAGATCTTCATCTGCAAGAAAGCCCATCTTTTTCCTTTTATTTTGGATACCGGACCACCATTCGATCAGTCTTCTCTGTATCTCTCAGTTGATTCTTCCCGATGGGATTTTTAAGGAAACTAGCTGGCTTGCTAGGGTTTGGTAAAGACAATGGCCACGAATCCAAAGATGAAGAGGACGATAACAACAATCCCGATACTCAGACCCATGATCAGACCCATTTCCAAGAAACCGGGCTTCCTCGCAGAGGCTTCGGTGTGCCGGTCCAGGTAGCCGTCGACCGGCCCCGGGTTGGCCCTGTCCTCACCCCCTGTAATCCCGGCGATGGCGGTGTCCAGGTCAATCATTTCATTCCTCTCCCCATTTCGATTTTCAATTGCTTAGTTCTCTTAATTCTGATTATTTACCGGTTTACTTTTGTTTGTGCACAATTTAAGTTACATAGAGATTATTAGTTTTTATTATTCTGCTGCTTTAGATTTATTTGCTTAATGGTTTTCATGTAGGTGGTACAAAGCAGGAAGATTAAGTAACTTTTTTCTCTCTCTATTTTTTCGGTTGTCATGCACTCTTAGTTGATTTGCATTACTCTTTTTGTTAAATATCCAAAATCCAAAAAATTCAAATTGTGTGGATAATAAGTGCTTGGTTGTCTGTAAAACTTGGCTGTTGAAGAGACTGAAGGTTGATGAATTATTGTTGCGCTTCAATTGGTATATTATGGTCAATGTTGAATTAGTGCCTCATTGAGTCATTGAATTTTTCCATCATAATGTGATGTGATAACAATTTTGTTTCTAACGGCAGGAAAGAATATAGAGTGGAAGTACCTGTGATTGTAATCTTTCCGATTAAATGATTATCAAATCATCATTCTCTAAGTACTTGCCTTCCTCCTATAAAAGAAGAAACCTCATGTTAAGAAGCAAGAACTGATGGCGGGTATACCAATTGCAGATTTGATTCTGTTTTTCCCATATGCTTTGAACCTTAAAGTATGCTCATCTAGAAGAAAAAACTAGAGGCATTCGTATAAATCCATACAGCCTTGGGAATTGGGAAATCCAAATGCAAAATTGATCTTTTTTATGCATCTAATACTCTATATGAAACTTATGCCTAGGTATCTGGTATGGCATCTAATACTCAATTCGTTAGTCAGATGCATTTCTCCTCCCCTTATCTAGAAAGATAGAGGATAATGTATTGATGAAGAAGAAAAATGGATAGATTTCTTGTTTTTTTTGGATATAAAATTGGTGGTACAATTTTATGACTAACCTATTGAGTATTAGATGGGTATAATTGGTGGTACAATTTATCCTAAGTTGAGAAAGAAGGGATAGAAGGGATTGATTGGATATCAGAAGCATCGAGGAATGGGTTTTTAGAATTTGGGGAGTAATTATCTCCAACCCAGTGTCAGTAAAAGCGTGCTTAACTGAAAAGTACTAAGGCCAAAGTGCTTTGCTTACAAAAGAATGAAGGGAGCGCTTTTGTAATATTTTTCTGAAAAATCTAATATGATAATTAGTTTCAACCATAACTATTGGTCTAGACTATTAATTCAGTGGTATACTTCAGAGGTAAATGACGAGGATGATGAGGGTTACAAATCTTTTGATGGCATTTTAGCATCCCACATTGTATTGCTTATGTTAGCAAAAGAGTCAATACATAGTATTCTTGTGCTTTTTTATTCAACCATGTAATTTATTTATATTATAGTTGTGTATATTCTGTAATGCATGAAAGAATTTTATAAAATACTATATTGAAATTGTGTCTAATTAGTTGAGCTTGATTGTCATGTTGCATGATACTCTAAAAAATTGAGTTAATAGGCTGAATATGTTACTAACTTGCTTTTTTAAACCTTTTTTACATTTTCGTTATACATTTATTCAAATGTGTGCTTTACTTCAATCAAGTGTGTATCTGCGTTTAGACTCAAGCTGGCGCAAATGCTTTAACGTGCCTGGCGCTTTCACAAACACTGCTTCAACATGTGGAGAATGATACAGGCTAAGTTTCACCAAGAGCTGGCGGCATTAACAAACAAATTGGTCAAAAGTCTTGACTCAAAGGCCGCGGAACAGTTTTAGTAGGAAAGAAGACTTGGGAGTGTTATTATTTATTTTGATTCATCATTGAGATTACCTATAAAAAAATTATTTTAATGTGCCTGGCGCTTTCACCAACACTGCTTCAACATGTGGGGAATGATACGGGCTGAATTTCACCAAGAGTTGGTGGCATTAACAAAGAAATTGGTCAATTCTCAACTCAAAGACCGTGGAACAATTTTAGTTGGAAAAATGGTGTTGTTATTTATTTTGATTCGTCAGTGCAGATTACCTATAAAAAAAATTATTTTTCTATTAAACTATTTTAAGAGAGTTTTTCTTTAACCCATGTGATTCCAAGACTGGGTCTTTGGGTTTTATGTGGGTTTTATGGAAGATTTGTGTTATCTCTGCTTTAGCATACTCTGAAGATTAACCTATAAAAAAAAAAAAAAAAGCATACTCTGAAGATTAATTGTTTGATGTGCTTCTGATGGATAGTTTTCATTTTAAAGGTTACCACCTCAAAGCTTAAGTATTTAATTCTAATCAAGGGAAAAAAGATGGTTTTTGCATTGTTGGTGAGAGCTCAAATTTTGTGCTGCTAGTCAGCAGGTTCAAACTTACATTTACCAAAAACATTGAAAAATTGAGACCATATTCTTCAGTTTTATTGATGAAACCTAGATCATGGAAAAATTCTATTTAAGTTTGCCTTTGGATACTTATTCTATTTGATGTGTCTCCGTGTTGAATTCTTGTGGGTGATTCATAGCCGTCCAGAGTTTGTTTAGCCAAAAAGACAGAAGTTCAAGAAGAGTGATGCAGGCCAAGGAACCAAAAGAAATAGATTGGATGTGACTACTTAAAGTAGTTGTGAGTGCATATCTCTTTTGAACTATGGATTCAGCTTGGTCATAGATGTTCCTTACTTGGGGTATGAGTAAAGGCCTTGTTGTTATGGGAGTTTTGTTTCTACATTTAGGCACAAAGACGAATATACGCTCAGCATGCTTGACAACAAAACACTGATAATCCATGAGGAAAAGTAATGGTTTCTCTTTTTATTTGTTTCTTCTGTACGTCAATCTCATCAGGAATTTAGTAGAAGTTTATGATTAGAGCATGGGATCTTTTGCTTACTCATATCAGCTTGTATTGAGTAAAGTGATGGGTGGTCTCTTTTTTCCAAGATTTGGCAGGAGCAGCGACCCTGTTGGCTTCCACAGAACTTATTGACGGACACCGGCAACCTCTTTGCTGGCCTCCGACGTCGGCCTACCTCTGGCGACTGGTTTCTTTTGAGTTGGGCATTTTTCTAGCCTTTCTTGATAGAATGAAGCCTTGTACAGCTTGAAGTTGTATCAGTATGGGTCAAATGGTGCGTTTTTGGGTGGAATCAAAGGCTTTTGAGTTTTTGCCAGAAACTTGGAGGTCGTCTTTAAAAATAGTGGAGAGGGGTAGAAGGTTTTGGAGATCGGTAGTAATGGGTTGGAATGGTATAGATTGGTTGATTGCTACGGTGGGAGAAGCATTAATGGCAGGGAGAAATACATATTATACAAAACACTTGCGCGAAGGTAATAGAGAATTCATGGCCCAACGATGCTTCAACAAGCATGGTTAGTATCTAACTATCACCGAATATGGCGGAGTTGGCCGGCGGAGCAGTGTTGTAACTCCTGAAGGGCATGAAGGACAAGGTTGGGAGAAGTTTGCAGCGGAATTACACAGAGCCGCGGATTTGCCCTGTGATGAGGGGTCAAGAAAGGAAAAGACGATTGAGAACACCAAAGACCCAAGCACATCCACGGTGGTGAAGCAATCGTATGCGGCAGCTCTGAAGATGGGTCATGCTTCTGTGGCTCAGAGTAAGGGGAACGATGAAAGTGGTCTGCAAATCACGCAAGCTCAGAACCAGCTTGAAGTGATGCAAAATTCTCTAAAGGATATGGAAACCCAACTTGCCGAGTTGAAGACAGCAATAGCTTTCTTGTCAACAAAAATAGACACGCTTTCAGTTGGAGGCAACAGGGCTGTTAAGACTAAGATAGGCCCAATTCCTTTAAATTCAGATAAAGGAAAACAGAGGATTGGATTTGGTCCTGTCCCTATAACCAGATCTAGGAGAGCGTGGCGAGTCAAATGGAAATCTAGGGTATTTGAAGTGGGATCTTCGTTGGATGTTGGTGTAGAGAATGCAGTAATGGAATGTCATTTGCCTCAGGTAACTCAGGATAAACCGTTAGGCGGCGTTACACCCTTGCCCGAAAATGGTAAAGGAGATGTAGGTTCCGCTGAAGTTGCTCGTTTAGGGTCGCCTGAGGTGAAAGGACTTACTGTCACCCCAGAAGCTCTAATGGGGTGGAAAGAAACAATGGAGTTGATGAGGAGGTACGGGACTTGTCGTTGGTGCCTTGCGTGGAAGAAAGTCTAGAATTGGGAATGCAATTGGTTAATGTGTTTGAGGATAATGTTTCTCCCTTGGTCTCTTTTCCTCCGATAGCGGATTGGATTATGCCTAAAGTTAACGAGATTCTGCCTTTCGTGGGGATTTCACATGGAGGATGTGAAGACCTGTTCAATGAACTAATCACCGCAATCGAGGCAAGCCGTGCATTTGAAACCAAAAGTTTCGAGAAAAACAAGGAGTTACAGTGTCTTTCTTGGGCAATTAACTACGACACTAAGGGAGGTAGCTTAGTTAGAGGGAAGTCTAAAGGGAGGGCAATGTGAAGACGGGAACAATGGGCGTTTTGGGTATTAGTTATATGGGAAACAAGGGGTTGAGGTTCAGTGTAATTTTTGGGTATTTTGGGTAGTTTTGGGATTAGTATTGTGGGTTGTTTTTGGGTCATTAGGGGCGCTTTATTATGGGCTAGGTGTTTTCTTGTATACGTTCAGTGTACTTGGTTACTCCTTTTGATATGTAAAATATTTTTACTTATCAAAAAACAAAAAAGTTGGCCTCTCTCCAGTTTAATAGCCTCTTCATCATTCAGTCATTCCCCAACCTATTTTTTCTTCAATGCATTAGAGCGGGTGCTCCTCTAGGACTCTTTTCTAAACCCTGCTTAATTCTCTGTTGTTGTTGCAAGGAACCTCAGGTCTCCTTTGTTTGTGTGCTGCCTAGTTTTTGGAATGGCTGGTGAGGCTTGGATGCGTTGTATTAGAACCTTATACTTCATTGTTGCTGTGGATGGCTGCAGTGATGCCATGAATGGAAGTCCTGTTAATGGTGGTGACATAGGGCCTGCAAATTCTGAGTGACAAGTTTTCTGAGTCCTAATGCAATTACCATTGTTTTCTACAACATATTGTATTATTTTTATGCAAGGCCAAAGCTTATCCTTGCGATCTGCATATTTTTGAAGAATCCAATTTTCCGTGTGAGGAAGCACCAAATCAGCCAGTTCGTTGTTTCAATATAGAATTCACCACCCCTTTGGCTGGGATTCTTTTCATTTGTCTGGTTAGCACAAACATATTAGTTAGACTGTTAGAGTCTTCTCCATTCCCATACGAATATGGTCTAACACTGACCCTTTATTTGCCAAACTTGAATCTGTAGTTGATGTAGGAAATGGACAGAAGTTCTGGCTTCCCTCCTGGCTTCCCTCCCAACTGTTGGCATTGGTTTTTCAGAAAATAATTTGGATTCATATGGGGATGCACTTGACCTTCGTATTCTCAGTATCAATTACTTATACTTTCCCCTGCCATCCTATTCTCAGAAGTTTAAGCGCATGCACGTGTTTACATCATATATTTCCTTTCTTAAGGTTTTGGTGTCGTGTTGTAGTTAAATTTATAATTTCTTATCCTTTGGGATTCAGGGTCTGAGATGGTATGCAAAGCGGCTGAGAATAGATGAAGATGGAGATGTAGCAGATGAATTCCTTGAAGAGGTCCTGCTGGAGACGTCAACTAACATAGAAGATCATCAAAGTCCATTTCCAAGGTTTGAAGTGAAGTATAGTACAAGGCCTGCTAAAGTTAAGAACCTGGTCATGTCACCTGATGGGAGAATTCAGTGTGTGGAACACCAAGGCAGATTACAGTGGGTATGAAGTACATTTAAACTAAAACCAAGCTTCTGGGTGGTAGGGTTTGTTCTTGCACAAGCATGTTGTCAATTTGTTGATTTAGAAAATATCTTAAAATTTTTTGTTTGGTATTGCACTGTTGAACCTTGCCACCCTTCTTATCAATGTCTGGGTTTTTAACTTCCTAAAGGATTTTGTCAGAATCTTCCTGATCGATCACTAATCGTATGAACTGATGTATCTGGCCATAGATGTGAAACGTGAAACCTCAAGGTATAACAGTTGTCTATTTGTAAACACTCGAGATTAAATTGAGAAATTGTAACCATTAGGTTATGATTTAATAGGAGTTTAATTGCTGTAAAATATCATAATATATAAAGTAAGCTTATGATTGATTTGATCAACTATTGCTGATATATATGCTGCTTTAATTTTGGCTAAGCTTATGATTGATTTGATCAACTATTGCTGATATATATGCTGCCTTAAATTTGGCTGCCATAAATTGATGAATACTTGGTCACTCGTTAGTTGAATTGCAGTGAGCTAACAAACTTTTTAGCATTATTTATTTGAAACCCCGACTCTCTGAGATTGTGGATGCCCGAGCTTGTTTATTTCAGGATACATTCATTCGAGGGAACTCGTCAAAAATAGAATTGGAGCCTAAAAGCAAATGTAATTGGTGTTAGAAATTGTAAAGAAAAATGCTTCAGTCCAGTAAACAATAACTAATTCTATCAGATTATGTTTTCCAAACCATAATTTTATATCAGATCATCATCTTTGCTCACAGGGAATGCTCTCTCCAAATTTTTTCCAAACCAGTTATATTCTGGAGCATGTAGTTGCACCTATCCTCTCTCTATTTGACTTCTTGCGCATATTTAGCTGATATATATGCACAATCTACACCCTCCATTACATTTGGTTCTTACCTTTTCTGCTTAATTTCGGCCTAACTTTGGTTATAAACAAAGCAAAGCGCCCCCAAATGGTTGTAGATTGTCGTGTCGGCCTTACTGTGAGAGCTAGCCCATGAAGCAGCTTAGGCATAAGTATCAAGTGCAATTGTTTAAATTTAAAGCATTCATATTAACCGCTTTGATCAACTTAAAACCCAAAGCTCCTCCCTCATACAGGACTCAAAAATCAATCGATGAAGAGATCAGGGCATGCAAATTAACCGACCACTTCAAGAAGAAGAAAAGAACAGAATAGGAAAACCCACACCAAAACTACTGGAAATCATGAACATGGTCTATCTACATATACTTGCGGCCGGGAGGGTGCCCTCCTAGCAGGTAAGTTGGAGCGGTTGCTCCAGCCATAGGAGCAGCAGTTCCAAGGGGCTGCTGTCCATATGTACCTCCAACCACAGGCTGATTCTGAACATAAGCTGTGCCAGCCGGTGGTGGCTGTAGGTGGCCGTGATGATGATACCTGGCCGCCTCGGCCGCGTGCCTGGCTTTAGCCTGGTGCAACTCCACTTTGGCTTCAGCCTCCTTGGCTTTTCTGCGCTCCCCCGCTATCTTTTTCTCCTCCTCAATTCTGGCCGCCGCTTTCTCTGCCTGCAGTGCTCAACCCAATATATAATTATTACTCACTTCTATATATACTTGAAGAATATTCATATGATCAAGACTATATCTATCTATTATAATAAGTGCCTATGCGCTAATTACAGTAAAGCACAGTAATATTTGTCGTTCCGTTTCCGTATATAATAAACAGTTAACATTTTACACAGTAACATTCCGTTTTCATTTTCGTTAATTTACACAGTAAATATAATAAAAAATTCAAATGCACAGTAAAAATAATAAAAAATTCGAATGAATAGTAAGATAATAATTCGAAATAATAATATAAAATTCAAAATACACAGTAAAGATAATAAAAAATTCTAATGAATAGTAAGATAATAATAAAAAATTCAAAATGCACAGTAAGATAATCGAAAATTTCCTTATACACAGTAACAATGACATTAATATAATAATTCAATTCCTCACAGTAAAGATAATAAAAAATTCAAATGAATATAAGATAATAATAATTTGTTTTGTTTTATTTATCTTTTGAAGAGGAAAAAATGAATTAACCAAACTGTGCTTGATAATTAGTTTTTAATTGCACAAACACGTGGCGCCTGTCCTATTACCTTATTCACTTTTCTTAAAAACGTGTTCAATATTGTATATTTATTTCTTCTTTGTGTTTTTGTCTTTCTTTATCTTGATTTGTCGTTTTTAATCATATTAGTTTGAGTGGCTTTTTATTTTAATTTTGAGTTAAAGTGAGGAAAATGATGCTTCGACGATGAGAAAGGATTTCCGTTGTTGGCAATAATATGCGAGGGGTTTGGTTTTTTTGACAAAGTCAAAAAGGACATTGTGGGCGACACCAAAGGCCTAAAGGTCTCTTTCGGATGTCATGTCATGTAGCTAACGCAAGGAAAAAAAGGAAAAAAATAATAATAATAATGACAAATCGTTTTCTTTTCTCTTATGTATATTCGCCTTTGGTTTGGCATTTTCTTTTAGTTATAACAATCTATCTATGTACAATCAACACAATAAGAGATGGGTCCTCTGCTTACACAGTAATATAATAATTCGATTCCTACACAGTAAAGATAATAAAAAATTCGGATGAATAGTAAGATAATAATTGGATGCACAGTGATATAATAATTCGATTCCTGCACAGTAACGATAATAAAAAATTCGAAATGCACAGTAAAGATAATTATTTCTTCTTCTTTCTTTCTTTTCTCTTCCCGTGCGTTTTTCTTTTCTCTCCCGTGCTTCTTTCTTCTTTTCTCTCTCTCCCCGTGCTCTCCCCTTCTCTTTTCTCCTTCCCGTCGCCCCTACTTCGGCCGGCCATTGCACCCCCGTCCGGTGGAGGTGTCGTACACCACCCACCCAGTTTTCTTCCCCTCTCACCGGTGAACATCCCCACCAAGTTTCACCTCCATCCGAGCCACCGTTAGCCACCTACAGCCCATCTAAGCCGCACGGTTTTGAGCCGTTTCCGGCGCCGTCGCACCACCTCCGCCCACCATCTCTTCACAGCTTCTTCCCCTACAAACAGGTCTGAACACATCTACAAAGATATGAAGAGATCTGTTTTTGGTTGATTTTCTTGCGTTTATTTCAGATCTGTTTGTAAAAAATTTATTCAAGTTTTTTTTTTCCTTTCGTTTGATTTCTATTTTTCAGATCCACAGAACAAATTTTTTTTCTATCTGTGTTCATATGTTTTTTTTTTCTTTTTGATTCAAGTTTTTTTTCAGACTTTCATCTTCACTTTCTCTTTCCTCTTCTCTCCGAAAGTAAACTTTTTCTCTCTCTTCTTTTCTTTTGTTCATGTTGAGGATCGAGAACAAGATCAACACGCAGGTGACCTTTGCTAAGCGGAGGAAAGCTGTACGAGTTTTTCTGCAATTCAAGGTATTCACCAGAACAACAAAACCACTTTTGCACCCTCTAAACCACAAAAGGCAAAGCAAAACCATCAAAACTGCTTCCTTCTATTTTTATTTTTCTATTTTCTAAGTCATCTTTCTTTTATTTTCATCTCCGAGTTGATTTTTTGAAAGAGAAAAAAAAATTGATTTTTTTGGGTGTTGAACATGTATTTTTGTTGTGTATTGACAGATCTATATCTATTCCTTTAGATCTATTAGTTTTCACTTTAAACGTAGAAGTGAATGCAACCCTCATCTGCGCAGAATATGATTTTAGCTACCAAATATAAAATAGAGCACACAGAATATCTACCAGAAGATAGATACACAATATAAATATTTGTGAGATATTATTTTATTATCTCGAAACAAAATTACAGAAATTTGAGGCTCTTCGCCTCATTCTTCAAACGATCTTGCTCCTCTAAAATTTGCGTAGCATCTCTGTCTAAAGGAGTAGGCAATCTAAAAGAAGAATTAAGCAAGGATTTTAATTTCCTATTCTCTTGCTTTATTGCTTCTATCTTCATGTGAGACTCCTGAAGAAGTCGCTGAAGGATAGAAATTTTCTCATTGAGTTTGTCCAAATCATAAGGTTTGGATTGTAGTCGCTGAGAAAATGCATAAATAGCTGAAGAGTAATGGGTACCGAGATTTACAAGCTCGTAAATAGCTTCAACATCTGACTTATTAGCCAGATCATTATTGTATTGTACTATAGAACCTACAGCAGAAGCAGAAACAACTGGTGAAAATGGTGTAGAATACCTCACGTATTGGTTACGAGAAGATTGCTGGGCCATTGTAGAGTAAGAATGCAGAGAGATTGCAGAGTAAGAATGCAGACTAATTACAGAAAAGTAAAGAAGATGGGATGCGAATGAAGATGAGCTGAATATTTCTTTTATAGAAAAATTATGACTAAGCACCTCTATTGCTTCACGGCATCTCTCGTGAAGCGTCTCTTTACAAGAGACAAGAAGATGTAGCATCATAGCTCTGCGGCGCCTGACAGCTACAGAAAACCTGAAAAAACTTGCGGTGCTTGTCTGATCTAAAAAGCTGGCCACCGTTTTTGTTGAAAAATAAGGTTAGCGGTTTAATATTGATGAATTCTTCACTAACTGTGTTATTTACAAGAACTCCAGAATCGCACAACCACGGTATATATGTTTCCTTCATATTTTGATTTATAACTTCTGATATAACAATTTCCTCATATGAATAGATCATTAAAATTGACAATTCTACTTTTATTTGTTCCAGTTGTCGAGCTTATGTTGAGATAGATGATAATACAGGACGATTGACAGCTGTTTTATTTGGAGCAATTGCAGAAGACGTTGTTCTATTTGGAGCAATTGCAGAAAACATCCCTTGGACGTTTTGCTTCTACTAGTATACAAACACGTACATATGTATTGAATAAAGAAAAGAAAAAAACCAGCTTGCCTTTTCTTCAACTTTGGCTGTACAGATGTTTACGTGTTCCTTGGCAGCGCTTGCCATGTTGCTGAGTTTCTCCTTTGCAGAATGCATCTTTATCTCTCCATCTAAATCTCTCTTAATTTTGATCTGATATGAACCACAGCTTGCTCTAATTATAAGGCATCAATGCATTTTCAAATTCAATCATCCCAATTTTTATAGTCGGAGAAGAAGACGGCGGGCAAGCCACCGAGAGTCGTGGGGCTGGACACGTAGATTGCCGCGTGGCAAATATGCAGATTGATGTGCTAGCTTATTATGCTGCCACAACGTACTCGATTCAGTACATGAGAGTCTAGAGTTTAGATGCAGATTGATGTGCTAGCTTATTACAAGTGAAAGAGATATGTCTAAATTATTAGCTAATCGATCTGTGTGCTGCAATGCTGGAGCTTTATCAGTTCAAAGTTATCACCAACGAAAATGCTTAATTTACAAACTACGTACGTATACGTACGAGTATTATATTATATCAAGTAATATAATATAATGCTAGTACGTATTATATAAAGTAAATTTTGTTTTTCAAAACTTTATTTGAATTTGGGTGTTAATGAGAAAGTTATGTATTATATTATATAAAGTAAAATTTATAATATTTATATCATAGTTATTATTGTTAATGTAAATTTTGTGTCCAACATTAAATACTCATGAATAAAATTTACTTCACGCATATGTCTCTAACTGATCTAAAATTTAGATATCAACTTATAGAGAATATTTAATGGGCTGAATCATGATAAGCATCATATGTAGGAAAATGTTTGTTAATGACATATTTCGTATACTTTTGGGTCGGGCTCTCAGCAGTCCGAGTCTTCTGTTTGATCTGGGACCTATAATAACGAGATTGGGAAGAGTGGCCCTGGGGTGGCCGAGTAACCTCCGATACTTAAGTTAGTAATGACTTACTAAGGATTACGTAAGACAGAGATTTAGCGGAAAGATTTGATTAGGACAAAAGCCAATCCTTTTACCTAAAGGTCGATGGACCTTATATATCGAGCCTTGAAGGTCAGATGGCCATACCCTGCGGCCTGGGGGGAAGGGAAGTCCTCTTGGAACTTCCTTCATCATACCGTCTTTAATGCGGCGTGGTGGCCTTTTGGGAACAATCATTAATGCGATTGTTCGATGAACATATTTAATGATGTGTGATCTCTTGGTGCTACTTTGAGTCAAATCCCTTTCTCTTAGCGTGCTTCCTTCTCCTTTCTCCGGCCTGGCTTTCCGTGCTTCTCCTGTAATGTCTTATCTTGGCCTAGATAGTTATACCTGATTTACATGGATTACTTGTTCTTTCCGAGTCGTTGGGATCGGGCCATCTGGAATATGAGGAACCTACCTGATGTTGGGGGCTGGCCCTTGTGGGCCTTAGGCGCCCGATGAAAATTTCCCCAACAATGTTATTTGTACTTATAATGTTTACTTACATAACAAGATGTGCAGATGTGTCAGTTATTGATATGCTGAAAATTATGAAATTTGAAATTTGAATTAAAAAAAAAAAACTAATAAAATGAGTTTTGTACGTAAAATTGTATGTACATATAACACTATTATATAAAGACATCAATGCTTCCGTACTTGTTTGTTTGTGAGATGCCAGGTTCAAGAAATTTGAAATCAGCGTACTTGGTATAATTCAATCTTCTTTGGTTAGTGGTCCTGTCCACTTTAATTTTTTTCCTGATTTAACTCTTGCTTTGGATAATCCTAACATTCTTAAAGTTTTGACTTCAAATATTTTGACATCTGGGTATGATATGGAAGAAGGTAGCAAACATCTTGCCATATATTTATTATCATATATTAAAAACTAATTTAAATCATAAAGCTATTTTAAAAACTTAAGGAAATAAAGCTTTCTTAATTTAGAGTTCTACTCCTAATGCTAATATTCAAGTTCAAAAAATGATTCATTGGAAAGATATTACTCTTCCTGATGAATGGACTTTGGAACATGAAGTTCCTCCTACTAAGGTACTTATCTGATGAACTTAACCTTGATTATATTTAACAATATTTGAACGTTGTTATTAAAATTAGTTTTTATCAACCTCTAGTAAACAACGAAAGAAGAAATCATTTTATTGGAACTAGATATTCTTTTGTTGGATCTGTTGTTGTTAACCTGGAAAGAAGATACCTAAATCTTAGAAACTTTCTAGAAGATTCAGTAAAAATTGCTAAACCTGATTTAAAACTAAAAAGTATTTCTACCTCCTCTCAGATTACTTCTGCTTATTACACTACCAAGAATACTAACGTATCTAAAGGTAAAGCTATAAAGGAAGAAGTTGATAAAGAAGAAGAAGATGCTTCATCTTTATTTCCAATAACTCCAGATATGGTTGCTCCTATTCATCACGGCTAGCTTATTGTGATTAATTAAGTTTTTTAAATTGATTTAATTGTTTTATATAATAAATATAGTTTTGCTAAAAATAGTAATAAGAGAAAATCTTATCATGCTACATTTTTTTATTTTGAAAAATTACGTGTTAATAGGAAATGGAAAGAAAAAATGAATGCCTTATAAAAGCATATACATTTCTTTGATTTCCTTGAAAATTATTATGTTTCTAAGTATAGTTTAAATGTAGTTAAAACCAATTTTGTCAATGAAGAAGAAAAGATAGTGGTTAAATCTAGCCACCATCATTTATAGACAATTATTACTTTTTATAAGGGAAAAGTAAGAAGGGAAAAGAAATAAATGCTTCTCCCTTCAAAATACTCAATACTGATCATAAAGCTACCACTTTTATTGAAACAAAGAAGATTATTGAATAAAATAATTTTGTCAATCAAACTCTTATGTTATAAGTCAGCAATTGATCGTATTGAAAAAAAGTCAAAAGTCTTGTTTCTACTTTGACTTCTAAAATTGAAAATTTTTGATTATTTACCAGAGAATAGGCAAGGTCCTAAAACTAAACAGGTAGGTCTGCAGCCTAGGAATTTTTCACCCCGGCCTGAATGAAAAATAAAATATATATATATATTTTTTATAAAATAATTGTATAAATTAATATATAAATATAACAATATTACATAAATATTATATTCTTTAATGTATAACTATAATATATATACTAGTATATATTAATATATTAACATATTATAAGAGTTATAGTATAAATTATAGTATATGTATAAATTTATAATAGTATTAGTATAGTTAACTTAATATGTTAGTATTAAATCACTATAACTACATAGAGTATTATTTAATATAGTATTACCAATTTATCACTAACATATAGTATATTAGTAATACTACTAGTATAGTTATTAGTTATAGTATTGATACTAAGTCTATAACTATATATATATATATTTAGATCAATGTATTATTATATTCTTCAATGTATAACTGTAATATATAGTATTAGTATATATTAATAATTGTACAATTTGTTATGTAATTCTCATTTAATAAGTCACTTAATTTTAATTTAGTATTTTCAATAAATTTTTTTATTAATTGATTTTTTTTTAAAAAAAAAGTTGGACCTACCGGACCGGACCGATATCTACCGGTCTGGTTGGGATATCAGTCTGGTCCGGTTGGGTCCCTAGGGATATCTGGTTTTGTCCGTCCGGGGTAATGATGGACCAAAAATTTTCGGTCCATCGCTGGACTGGACCGTGCTTACCCTTACAAACAGGCCAACACTCTTGATAAAATTGATCAAATGCTTGCTGATTTAAAGAAGAACAACCATCTATCAGTGCTTTAAATAATAATGGTAAAGAAGTTGTTTCTGGTTTTTCTACATATGAATCATCTGATACAGATTCTTCTGCTAATAAAGATCTTGTTTTACCTAAAAAGAATTTTCAAGATATTGATTTGGGAAAACCTGGTATTAAAAGATTTTCTTCAAAAAGGCCAATCCAATGAGTCTAACGAAGAATTGGTATCCTAGACTCGCTCCTTCTGATTTACAGTTTGAAGAAAGATTTTTTCAAACCCAATTTTATGTTTCTTCTGATAAATTGTATGAATAGAATATTCATGGACTCTTTAAATAAGAAATTCTCAATACCATAAATAAAATGTCCATGGTTGCAAATGCCAATGTTAATAACAATAGTCTTAGCCAAACTGAGACTGTTAATCTATTAACTACAGGATTTTCTGGTATACTTTGACATTGGCGAGATAAGTATCTCCCAAGAGAAGCAAAAGAAACAATTCGAAATACAGTTAAGCATGATGATGAAGGTTTACCTATTTTTGATACTACCATAGGAAGTGGTATCCTTGATGGTGTTAATACTTTGATTTATTATCCTTAAACATTTTGTTGGAACTCTTTCCAACATTATTAATCATCTTAGTGATTATTTAAATAATTTGAAATACCATCAAATGTCTGATTATAGATGGTATTAAAAAGTTTTTCTTTCTAGAGTTATGCTTAGGGATGATCGTCACAAATCCTAATGGAAAGAAAAGTTCATTGATGGATCACCTCATTTATTTGCTCACAAAGTTACGGGTGAGCTTACCAATATCTAGGGACTTCTTAATTATGATGATTACACTTATCAGGATATTTTCAGTACAATTAAGAAGCTTGGTATTAGTATTTGCAATGATCAAAAAATGATTCATCAACAGATTAAAAATAGTAAGAAAGCGAAATATGAAATGGATAATTTATGTAACAATTTGGATTTCCTTCTATTTCTCCTTCTAGAGAGAAGCACAAGCATTTTGATAAATCTAGGAATAAGCACCGACTTTTCGGAGTCGGTATTATCATCTTCCGACTTTGACTCCAACTCTGACTTCTATAGGCTCAACTCCGACTCTGATTCCGACTTGTTGGAGTGGAGTCGGAGCTAGGCTTTTTTATTGGACTTTTTTTCTTAATTAATTTGATATCTTAATTTTACAATTTTGGACTCTAATCGGATTTGGGCTTCCATATCAATTTTTTTTAAAAATATAATTTCTAATTTCTAATTTATTTAACCAAATTTGCAAAAAGAAATCATTCACACAATGATCTTTCATGCTTAGATCCTTAGAACTTGATACACACATTAAAATCTTGGACATTGTAAAATAAAACAAAATTCAAACTTGCAACAAGAAATTTTCCAACTATGATACACACATTAAAAATACATAACCAAAATTATAGATTAAAATCATTTATACAAAATTATAAATTAAAAATACATAACCAAAATTACAAACTAATTATCCATCATCATCTATCCTCCCAAATTATCCAACCAACTCATAGTTCATCATCCATCAAGTTCTAATTCCATCAACAAGTTACAACTTACAACAAAAGAACCAATACAAATTGCAACGAATTTCATTCCAACTAGTGCATGAAGAAAAAAGAACAAAATTAGTATTACATGTTATAAGTTATTATAGAATCATAGATTGATTACTATAATCTATACATTACTACTACATGGTATATTAGGTACATTAGTGTTACATGTTATTATAGTAGAAGTGTATTATTTTAAGTACATTTGTTCATACTAGTATTTAACTCACTATATAAGTTATAGTTATATAAAATATATATGATTAATGTATAAAGAATATAGATATTTTTATAATAATTTAATTAACTCATGCTAGTATATATATTATGGAGTTTAACTAACTATATAAGATATAGTTATATAAAATCTACATAATCAATACTTTAGTTATTATACATTAGTATTACATGTTATTATAAATTTATTATTTATATATTAATGTTTATCCATTGGTGTTACATGTTATTATGCATTTTAGTATTTATATATTATTATTACATGTTATTATATTTATATGATTAATATATAGAAAAATACATATATTTTTATTAAATATGTACAATATCAGAGTAAAGCCGGAGCGGAGTCGGAGCTGGAGTCGAAGCCAGGGCATCAGAGTTGGTGTGGATCCGAGTTGGTTTACCTCCACCTCCGACTCCGACTTTTCTTGGGAAAAAAACTCCGACTCCGACTCCGACTTGTTGGAGCGGAGTAGGGTCAGAGTCAGATTTTCAGATTTCTGCTCAGCCCTAGATAAATCTACTAATTACAAAACTCATGCTAAGAAAAATAATACTAAGCATGATGAATTTTATAAGAAACCTATTTCTTCTTATAAGAAAAAACATTTTTATAAGAAAAATATTTCCAAAAATCATTCAAAAGGAAAATGTTATAACAATGGCAAGTTTGGTTATTTCTCCAAAGAATGCACTAGAAAATCCAGTAAATTTCAAAATAAGCTTAATCAATTAAAACTTGATGACAATGATTGTGAGGAACTAATTCTAATTTTAGAATCAAAATACTTTGAATCATCTGATATTAGTGAATTCAATTCAATTGATTCTGATTATCAATTAGAAACTGAACTATCTAATTTGTTAAGGCGGAAATTGACTAGGATTAGATGACTAAATGATAAGGTTTATCTTATCATTATTTGACTAAATGATAAGATTTATCTTATCATTATATTTGAATTTGTGGATGAATGTAAAATAATTATTTATTTATCTCTAAACAATGTTTAGTCTATCTATAAGTTTTAGGAGCTGTTTAGATAAGTCCCTGAAGTCAAAATCGAGTTCTGATAGTTTTGCACTTATTGAGAAGAAATCTGAACAGAGTTTAGTCTATAACAGAAGAAGTTATCACGAAATGTTAGCAGTCCGTCGGTAAGCGTTTTCGCTTCTGTTGCTAACCGTCAGCAGAGTCCTACTGCGACTGAAACTCTTTCCAGACTTTCTATTTAAAGGGATTCGGTTTTGTATCTTCTTAGAGATCATAGAGCCACGAATTTCAGAGTAGTTATTCAGAGCATATGTGTGAGAAAATTCATTTGAGAATTTTCATGGGGTTTTTCATCTCTCTTTAAGTGTGATCGTGCTCCGGTGTTGGAGGATCGTGTGATTGGAATTCAGCCCCTAGAGTTCTAGGAGGAAAGGCAACATTTGAAGATCGCCAGAGGTTCTGGCTGCTACTGCGGTAGAAGACAAATGGGTCGTTTGTCTTGGCAAATAAGATAGTCGAATTGCAAAGGTTTTGTAATTGATGATTGCTTGTAATTGTTCTTCAAATAATAAGATTGACTTTCCTGGGTTTGGCTGCCCCGTAGGATTTTACCTTTAAAGAGTTCTTTAAAGGGTTTCCCTTCGTAACCAATCGTTGTGTCTTACAAATTTGTTTATTCTCTTTGAGTATTTTGATTAATTTATTAATTCTAGATATTGAGATCTAATCAATTTGTTTAAGGAAATTGGTAGACAATTTCGTGGTTTTACAGGGGTACGTTGGGACTTTCAATTGGCATCAGAGGGTGGTTCACTCATTCGAGTGTGATCCGTGCCCTTGTAGATCATGTTGACGTCATTATACGTTCCACCATACTTCGATGGGGAAAACTATGCTTATTGGAAAGTTCGTATGAGGGCTTTTCTCAAGCCTTTGGATGAACGTGTATGGCATTTGGTTGAATGAGGATGGACTAAACCCGAGACATCTATAGATGCTTGGACAAAAGATGAAATCAGCAATTGCAATTTGAATAGCAAAGGACTTAACGTTATTTTCATGGTGGTATCCCTTGAAGAATTTAAAAGAATCTCCATGTGTGAGATTGCTAAAGAAGTTTGAGATATTTTTGAGGTTACATATAAAGGCACAAGAATAGTAAAAAAATCGAAATTACAAATGCTAACCTCAAAATTTGAAGAGGTTAAAATGTTGGAAGATGAAAGTTTTAATGATTTTTATGCTAAACTAAATGATATTGTGAATTCCAGGTTTAATCTCGGTGAGAAGGTAGAGGATTCAAGAATCGTGAGAAAAATTTTGATATCTCTACCGGAAAGATTTCGGCCTAAGGTTACTGCCATTGAAGAAAGTAAGGATTTGGATACAATAAAAGTTGAAGAGCTGGTCGGTTCCTTACAAACGTATGAATCCTCACTTCCTCAAACAAGGAAAGGTATGTCCATTGCTCTCAAAACAATAAAAGAGGATCAAGATGATTTTTCTGATGAAGAAAATTCTAACAATGAGCATATAGATTTCATAGTAAGAAAGTTCAGAAAATTCATGTTTAATAAAAAGTCTAGTGAAAAGAAAAAAAGGGGTAAAGAATTTTCTGCAAAGAAAAATTATTTTGAAAAATGGAAAAAAGAAAAATCTGATAATAATGATAAAGTAAAGTGCTATGAATGCTGTGGTTATGGTCACATAAGAATTGAATGTCCAAATTTCAAAAAAAATAAAGGAAAAGCATTGAATGTCACACTTAGTGACAGTTCAGAATCTGAAATTTCAAGTATATCATCTGATGATGACAATTCTTTTGTGGCTTTTCCTATTGTTGTTAATGATTTTTCTGATATTGAACTAACAAAAGCTGAAAGTGAATGTGCCTTTAGTGATTCGGATGTAGCACTTGTTGAAGCTGATCAGGATTTTAGCATACAAGAAGCATATAATGACGTGTGTGAAGAAGTAGTCAAATTAAAGAAACTCAACAAGAAGCTGTACAATAGACTCACTGCTGTGGAAGGTGAGAAAAACAATATCTCATAAGCACTAAAAAATTCTGGTGTTGAATTATCAATATTAAAAGATCAAAAGACTGCACTAGAAAAAGAGTTGCAAAAATTTAAGGAGTGTCAAGAAAAAACAGCAACACAAAAGTTAGAAGAGATGTTGAGTGTTCAAAAATCTAGCCATGATCGCACGGGTTTGGGGTATATGACTTCCCAAGATATGAAATTTAAAAACTCATCATCCGCTGCCACTTCATCAAAAGATATCATTTTTATTAAAGGAAGTCAAGATGAGGAAGCTCCAAAGAAAACTGAATCTGAAACTCATGTTCCAAGAGCCTCACATGATAGATCAATGACAAAGAAGCTCAACCAAGGTAAGTCCAAAGGTAAGTATATTCCTACTTGTCATTATTGTGGTGTTGTTGGTCATATAAGATCAAATTGCTTTAAATTGAATAAAGTGCAGAAAATTAATGGTGAAAGAAATACACAAAGTAGAGGAAAGAGTTTAGAGAATCAAGTTTGTGATATGAGTCAACAAATCAATTTTTTAAGTCTCAAACTTGGTGACCTAGTAGATTTTTGCTTCCAAAATAAAGAAAAAATCATACAAAGTAATGTTGATAAAAAGAATAGGCCAAAATTTAAAGCAAAGTGGGTGGTCAAAGAAGATACCATGTCACATTAATTGATAGGACTACTTGCATGTTCTTGCATTCTTTATATTATTGCATTAGTCTAGGACATGTATTTTATTTTTCTGTTTTGCTTTTATGGTTTTGTTTTTCAGTTTTAAATAAGAAAAATATAATATAAAAATTTTTTCTGGTTTGGCTTAAAGTTTTTCTTTAAGAAAAGTGCATGCTTGATATGTCAAAATTTGAACATTTGTGTTCTCACTTAATAAATTTTTGACTTTATGCATCTCTTTATTTTGTGCGATTCATTTTGTGCATACTAACCCTATGGATTATCTTGGCAAAGTTCATTTTCAATGCACAGTGAGAAACTTATATGTATGTTTTTTTTTATAATTAAAGTTCACATCATTTAATGAGATGCTCATCAAAAAGAGAGTTCATACCTTGAATTGACTAATACTAGTTGAACCTAGTACATCAATAAAGAGCTCTCCTCTTGCCAAACACAAAAAGTTGATCCATATAGAAAAAGTTGATGTTAATTCATTGCGGAAAAAGACAGACACCTTACACGGATCTATCTCCTTAAGTCCTTATAGAAAGAATCGTTGCTCTAATCATTGTGGAAAAAGATGAGCAACAAAAATGGACATAAAAAAGGGATTGTGCAAACTAGTGTTTGGAGGAGATGCTCATGTATCTAGGCCCTAGCATAAAGTTTGACTTTTAAGGTGAAGCAACAAACTCTTGTGAGCATCTATAAGAAGCAATCTTTCATGAATAAATGTATCAAAAAAATATATTGAAGAAAGGAGTTCATAAAAATGCTATGTTATAAGTATACTCACTCGCACACTCACATGAACTTTGACATTGATGATCTTATGAGGAGTGAACATCCATAGTGATTGTTTCAAATAAAAGGGTGTACTTTATTGAATTTGTTTTGTGAGTTACACTATATTTGAACCAAAATGCATTTAGCCATGTTACTTGCCCTATTGCTTTATATAAAAAATAATAATAATAAAAAAGGGAGATTAGTGATATTTATTCTATTTTGTGTCTTGTCAGATTAGTGACAAAAAGGGGGAGATAAACAAATTGGAATATCTTGATATTGTGAAACTTAGGGGGAGTTTGAGTAAGTGGGAGTTTAATGAATTTGCTGAAAATAAAAAGGAGAGTAGCAGAATATTGAGGGGGAGAACTATATACTTTAGGGGGAGTTGCAGAATATGGAGAGAGTGAACTAAGTACATAAAATGGTTATTAATAATGACTAGAACAATTTTTTTGATTTACATTACGTTTAACCTTTGATTATTATTGAGATTAATTTCAAAGAATGTTCGATGTCATTTCTCCTCATTATTGTATTAAGATTATCTTCACGAGATCTTAGTCTACTGGTTGTTTTTGTCTTAGGTACACACTACATTCATCAAGTTGGTTTTGTGACCAATCCGCCAAAGGGGAAGATTGTATATGCAAGACATTCATCAAGTTGGTTTTGTCACTAATCAGCCAAAGGGGGAGATTGTTAAGGCGAAAATTGACTAGGATTAGATGACTAAATGATAAGGTTTATCTTATCATTATTTGACTAAATGATAAGATTTATCTTATCATTATATTTGAATTTGTGGATGAATCTAAAATAATTATTTATTTATCTCTAAACAATGTTTAGTCTATCTATAAGTTTTAGGAGCTGTTTAGATAAGTTTCTGAAGTCAAAATCGAGTTCTGATAGTTTTGCACTTATCGAGAAGAAATCTGAACAGAGTTTAGTCTATAACAGAAGAAGTTATCACGAAATGTTAGCAGTCCGTCGGTACGCGTTTTCGCGTCTGTTGCTAACCGTCAGCAGAGTCTTACTGCGACTGAAACTCTTTCCAGACTTTCTATTTAAAGGGATTCGGTTTTGTATCTTCTTAGAGATTAGAGAGCCACGAATTTCAGAGTGATTATTCAGAGCATATGTGTGAGAAAATTCATTTGAGAATTTTCATGGGGTTTTTCATCTCTCTTTAAGTGTAATCGTGCTCCGGTGTTGGAGGATCGTGTGATTGGAATTCAGCCCCTAGAGTTCTAGGAGGAAAGGCAACATTTGAAAATCGCCAGAGGTTCTGGCTGCTACTGCGGTAGAAGACAAACGGGTCGTTTGTCTTGGCAAATAAGATAGTCGAATTGCAAAGGTTTTGTAATTGATGATTGCTTGTAATTGTTCTTCAAATAATAAGATTGACTTTCCTGAGTTTGGCTGCCCCGTAGGGTTTTACCTTTAAAGAGTTCTTTAAAGGGTTTCCTTTCGTAACCAATCGTTGTGTCTTACAAATTTATTTATTCTCTTTGAGTATTTTGATTAATTTATTAATTCTAGATATTGAGATCTAATCAATTTGTTCAAGGAAATTGGTAGACAATTTCGTGGTTTTACAGGGGTACGTTGGGACTTTCATAATTCTTTAAATATTAAGCTTGGTTGTAATGACTCTTGTTGCAAACTTTTGTCTAAAACAATCAATGTCTTAACCAAAGCTGAAAAACAAGAAAATTTTTTATTAATCTTGATTAGTCAGATTACTAATCCTAAGCTCAAAAAAGAATATCTTCATTAGGTCAAGAAGACAATGGTTCACCAAGAACCTAAAACTTCTAAATAAAAAATTGGTTTTCAATAAACTTTGGGAAGATTTGAAAAGAAACAACTCAAAGAAACCTCTACCATTAATTTACAATGTGAAGTTGTTTTTATTAAAAAAGAAATTGTTGAACTACAATTGAGATCAACAATCTCAAATCTGAAAATGATTCTTTCAAACAAGAAACTAGCTCCATGTACGTCTGAGATGCAAGAAACCATCCTAATTCCAATTCAGACTTATTTGAAGTAGCATCATTAAGAGCACCAGAAACAATAGCAACAACTTGATAGGGTATGTTTAGTGTCTTGTAGAAATCCTCAGAGTTTTTAATCATTTCATCATGCATTGTCCATGATTCATTGTTATCTGGGCAGTAATGCAAATGCTCAAAACTTCTGGGCACCTCTCCATCATTGCATGCATATCTCCGTCTTCATGAAGTGCTACCCCATCACCCTCTAGATTATAATATGCCGAGATAAGATCAACATCAGGTGTAATTTTAAGTGAATAAGGATCTTTGTCCTTAACTCCAATATGCTAAGCCCCAATTTGCCATTTTCATCAACCACGTCGGTGACAAGATGATAAGCCTTTTCCCTCGCTGGAGTCTTTGTAATGGTGTGCCCGATAATGACACCACTAGGGTCAAACTCCCATCAGGTGTCCAAAAATTCGAGGACGCCCCCAAAACCAAAGCTTTGTCCAGTTTTCCCTAAGTTCCCCACACTATCATCCCCTCTAGAAATGCCACGAGCACTAGACCAGTAATAAGCAAACACATGCTTATGGAGTGTAAATCCTTGAAGACCATTACCTACGATATTGAAATCTAAGTTGCGGTCCACAGAGATGAGCACCATGCGCTATGTGAGCTTTGATTCCAAAGACTCTGTTTTGTCTTCAATTTTCTCCTTCTTCGCTTCATGTCTGTAGTCTTATATTTCCATCAAACCCTTGCCAATAAAGAAGATAGAACCATTTTCATATACCTTGGTCTCAGTCACAGTTTGCTCATCCTTCAATCAAATATCATTATATATCAATTCTTGTTGCTCTAATTGGTAGATCTCTCTCCTGTAAGCATATTCAATACTTAACTTCATGTCAAAGATTGTGTAAAAGGGCTAAATCAACTAATCAAGATCTATAACTCTTTATTTCCAGCAAGGACTTCATAGCAAGTACTTTTTCTCTTGGAACCTTAAGAATTTCATTCTTAATGGCAACATGATAATTGTCAAAATAGAGTTGTAATTCAGTGTTATATAGATCGGTCATTTTGGGATCAACTTCTCTAATAACAATGTGTAACGTCACACCCCAATTGTTTGATAGAAATGCAAAAATAAAAACTCACTTCAATGAGAGCACCTCTGTATGAAGAAGAATAAGTGATGAAGAGAAAAGTTCAGTTATTATTCCAAAATATCCCACACAAAATAGGAAAAATCTAGTTGCAAGCACAACTGCGCTATTAGTGCATCAATCTAATGTGATTAGTCAAAAAGTAAATTTTATTGAAAATAGTGCTAATTTAAATTTTGAATATGAAAGAATTAGTATTAGTACGCAGATTAGTATGCAACTTTGCTTGTACGTAACAAAACTCCACAAAATAACATTTGGGTACATATACCTTTAGGGCTATACAAATAAACCGTGTGCCCAATCGCCCTTTTTTTCGACCCAAAATCTCGACCCGTTTACTTGCAGAATCGGAAACGAGTTATACCGTAACCGTTTCTATTTTTATCGGGTAATACTCGTAACCCGTTTCCACACAAAATGTGCAGCTCACAGTCGCATTCGACATTTCCACGGTTGTGATTCTCTCCCTCACCATTGCTCTGTTGCTCAGAAGGTCTCCCTCATCATTCTCAAGTCTCCACCTGATTTTCGGAATAATCTATAGGTATTACTCTCTCTCTCTCTCTCTCGCACTTTGTTATTGTGATTTTCATACGTGTATGCGGTATGTGTGGATGCTTTTCTTTGGGTTATGTTTACTGCATACCCGTTTGTACTCAAAGCCTGCACTAGGCTCTCTTGGGTCAAGATGGGATCTGGGTTTCATGGGAAGGTGGTCGCTGGTGAAGTGTACCAATCCTGCACTGTTTTTAGAAATGTGAGGCAACTATTTGATTAAATGCCGGTTAGATATTTGGACTGTAAAGTTATTTTCACTAAAAGCATAAAGATATGCTATTGAATCTCCCTATCTATCAGTGGCCATAAATGCTAAAAACCCGTTTCAACAATCAAAGTAAAAAGGGTACTAGAGCTTGTAGAATTCAAAAAACCAGTGGGAATAAAATTCAATGGAAGAGGCAAAAGTGGTAGTTTGAGATGGCTTGTCTACTCACATTCATGCATTTCATATTGTAGTCAATATTAATTTCGAAGTTATACATATGTGCAGACTAGAATAATGCTCTATAAATTAAATAGAATATTTATGAAGTTGGAAAATTTCATGGAAAAATGAAAAAGGATGTATGGGAAAATAGAAAAGTAGAGTCAAAGACGGAAAATAAATTAAAAAAATGAATAAAAGAAGAGATCATGAAGTGTGCAAGTTTAGATTTTAAAATATGCAAGTTTTTCATGTTTTTCTTATTTGTCTTATTTCAGTGGTCAAAGTTAGTACTAGATTTGGAGAAATATAGATTTAGTTTGATATTAAGCACTTCAATCGCTGCACATACATAAACTCTGAATCAGATGCTGTACTGTCAAGTGTACATGTGATCTTCCTACGTCTTCGAAGAACAAGATATGGGTCCTTTCTCTTCAGTTTATGGAATTACTATGCCAATAAGAGATAAAAATCTAGGAAATATCCCTTCTCTGTAGATGTAAATTAGAACAGATAATTAACCTCCACCACCTAGCCATCGAAGAAAAAAAGAGAAGAAAACTGTTACCAAAAAAGCCTGAATATCCGTGGTGGAACGTAACGGAATAATTCTGCTCCACCATTAGAATTTCTCATTGATCTTGGCCGGTCCTCTTATATATATATATAAATTATCATACATATGTTATAATACAGTTTGAAAAATGCTTTCCTCGATCGAGACCAAGCTCATGATGTCTAGAGTTCTAATCCAAGGAGTAGTTGAGTTAATTTATTCGAGAAGGAATTCTCTGTACAGCCTCTTAAGGCCATGATATAAAGCATTAATATATTCGAGCTTAATTATACCACAGCCAAAGTGGATTTACTTTTCTGATGTGACCCATATATCAGAACTGAGAAGAGGCTCTTGGAATTTAATTATGAGAGGTAAACTAAGGTCCAGAATGCAAAAAAGGAATATCACATACATGAAAAACATGAATCCTGACTTGCACCATTAAAGCCAAAGTGGATTTAATTATTTCTGTGATGGTAGAAGTTGGCCCATTTGACTAATATCTGCAATCTGCATGCATGCATCCATGACTAATATAAGTAGTGTATTATATATACAGTGTAGCTTATATTTGCAGCAAAACATTAATCCAAGCCCAGTCCCACAATAGAAAACTCTTATGAACTGTAAAAAGCAACATATTTGTTTCCTGATGTTAGTAATATAAACCTGCAAGGAGAGAGGCCAAGGTGGCTGCAACCAAGATTGAAAGTGACAGCAAACCAATGGTAGAAATAAAAGATTCTTCATCTTGCTTTTCTTTTTATATCATGTGCGCAGTTTTTATTTTTATCAATATTTCTATCATATGTACGTATTAGGATTTTTGTTAACAAATTTATGGTATTATCTCAAATTGCAGTTGAACCCCATGGAACCTAGTGCTGCTATGCCTTCATCTGAGTCTGAATCAATGCCCAATGTGATTCATTTGGATAGCACTCTACCTCCAATTTTGGATAGCTCTCTCCCTACAACTAGTTCTCAAGTTAGCCCTCCTATCTCAAGAAGACGGGATAGATCTGAAGTATGGCAACACTTTGCTAGGGTTGAGGATCTCAAGGATCCCGATGAGCCCAAAGCCAGATGTGATTATTGTGGTAAGGTTTTGTTATGCCATCTTAAAAGACAAGGCACTTCATCCTTGAAGTACTATAATGAGATATGTAAAGCCTTTAATACTAGTGGGGTTAGAAGGGATAACCCCCAATAAAAAATTACCAGGACTAGAAAGATGGGGGTGGATGGTACAACTAGCAGTCCTAATGTTAGACTTGCCAAGTACAATGAATAGAAAATACAGTCAACGGTAGCTAAAATGATAATTGTGGATGAGCTACCGTTTAGATTTGTAGAAAAACAAGGTTTTAAAAACTTTATAGCGGTAGTTGAGCCTAGATTTCCAATTCCCTCTTGAATTACTGTTATGCGAGATTGTTTGAAGATGTATATGTTAGAAAAAGAAAAGCTGAAGAACATGTTCATGGCATTCGATTATAAGATTTGCATCACTACTGACACGTGGACATCAATTCAAAATCTAAATTATATGTGCATAACAACCCATTTTATTGATGATGATTGGATATTGTATAAGAGAATTATAGATTTTAACAAAGTTCCTGATCACAAAAGGATAACAATAGGAAAAGAGTTTGAGTCATCTGTACTTGGATGGGGTAGAAAGAAGATATTTACAATTACAGTCGATAATGCATCTTTTAATACCACGGCTATCGATTATTTGAGGAAAATTGCTAAACTTAGGGACTGTATGGTATTCAAATCAATACTTCGTATAATGATGAGGATGACATATTCAATATGTTTCAGTAATATCAAGCATCAAAAGGTGTTGTAGAGTCTAAATCAGAATTGGATAAGTATTTCATGGAAAGTGTTGAAGGATCGACACCTGACTTTGATATTCTAATATGGTGGAAGGTGAACTCAATCAAATATCCGATTCTTGTCAATATAGCTCGAGATGTGTTAGCTATTCAAATATCTACCTGTTGCTTCTAAGTCAGCATTTAACTTTGGAGGTTGGGTCTTAGATTCATTTCGTAGTTCATTGGCCCCAACAACTGTTGAAACTCTTATTTGCACACAAAATTGATTGATGACTCCCTCAATTAATTATGACTCCTAATATGTAATGGAAGATGATGAAAACTACAAGTTAAAAACCGGTAAAATTCATATTTAAAAAAATTTTCTTATAGTCCTTTCAATTAATTATATGTTTAACATTATTTTTTATTTCTTGTAGAGATAACTTTGAAGAATATTTTGAATGAGCTTGATTGAAGATTCTTTGAAGAATACACAATTCTTTGGAAGATGATGAAAGATGATGTAATGGAAGATGATGAAAGCTACAAATTAGAAACCGGTAAGATTCATATTTGAATAATATTTTCTTATAGTCATTTCAATTAAATATATGTTTAACATTATTTTTTAGTTCTTGTAGAGATAACTTTGAAGAATATTTTGAATGAGGTCGATTGAATATTTTTTGAAGAATACACAATTCTTTGGGAGTAGGACCTATGGATACAGAAGCCGCTTGTATATTTTAAAAATTAAACAGGATCTATGGATTTTTGGTTTAATGTGATTACGAAAAGTACATTTATACAACATTATTGGTTTATTAAATGAATAGTATACATGAACATTATTGGTTTATTTTTTGTATTTATTTTTTAAAACATTGGTTTAGAAAGCATTGGCAAGGAAGTTGGTTGTAGGAATGACTGGAAAAAATCAAGTTGCTACTAATTTGCAATCATTATATCCAATGGATTTCTTTTCCTTCTAGAAAATGTAGCCAAAGTTATTGAAGTCAATCATCAGTTTTACCAAATTAATTTACATTTTTGGCATCATCCTATTAAGTACAAGATGAGAAGTTGCACAAAATTTTCGTATCCATTCATTAGTATTAAGAAATGAGAAATTTCTTGAATGAGTTTTGCTTGGTGGGAATGCTTTATAATTTGCATTTGTCATCTTATTCTCAAGGAGAGATGAATTATACTAATATGAAAATAATTTGCCTTTAAAACAAATATACATGTGACATATTCTTAAAAAGTTCTCTATTTGGTTTTCTTCCTAACACATTGCAAGTATAATATATATATTTACACACACGTGAAATAAAAAAAAATAAAAAAATAAAAATAAAGGTCGGAACTCTATTCCAAAATTATTGTCGGGTCGGGGTATTGGGTGGGCAGAAGGCACCTAATTTGGATCGGGTCGGGCCGGTGAACAATACTATATACCCTCATGAGAATCCTACATAAAAGACTTAGGTAAGGCCATACCTCAAGGCCTCCAGTCCACCTAAGAGCACTATTAGTGGTCTTAATAAACTTTAGCTAAAATTTGACTAGAAAATTCACTTTTATAAATTTTAACTAGCTACTTTTTACTACACCAAATAATAGACTCAACAAATCTTTCATTATTCTATTCTATTAAAATATTGATTTTTAACTTTTAAATTAGAAAGGGGCAAAATCAAATGATGTTTGATAGGGAAAATACCAATAAACAAATTGGAAACAAAATCACACCGAATAATAATAAAAAAAATCGCAGCCCACAGAAGGAAAAAAAATTGCAACCCGCTTAAAAAAAAAAATGCACCGATATCTTACCTAACAACAAACAAAGAAGTGGTAAAAGAAAATAAAATCGCATCATCCAAGCATAGAAGAATCAAACTGAATCCTGCGTTGGCGTTTGGAAAGATCATTTTTTAGTCTATTATAACCCGTTTGGAACCTAAACTCACCCCAACTCATTTCATCTCATCATTACACCTTTTTCAAATCCTCATACACTTTTTCAAATTTCTATATAAAATATAATAAAAAATTTCACTTATTCAAATTCCAACACACTCATAATATTTAAAATTAATATTTTAACAATATTTTATTCAACTCAACTCAACCCAACCCAACATCTAAACTCAACCGGAAGTTAAAAATACTGTTCATTTATTGAATCCACTACTACACTTTACTTGATTATTTTTTAACTAAAATTTAACTTTTAACTCACCCACTCCTAGTGCTCTAAACAAATAAACATAAAGCAAACAAACATAGAAGGAAATACAGAGAACCGGGCCAACACTCGGCCTATTCTATTTAAGGAATGCAACAAAATAAATAACACAGTCTATGACCTTTTGAGCTCGTCAAAATCAGTGAGCCCAGCTAACCTCTAGATCCAATAAAACGAGATAGTGCCAGTTAACATTTAAGCCCAAATTGATTGGATCTGTTAAATTATTCTTTCAAGGGCAAATGAAAGTTTTATTCAACACAGAAGAATGCAACCCCAAGTATCTACGGAAATCATCTCCCTAGGCCTTGGTAGGGAACTCCTGAAGAGTAACTATTTCCATCTTTTCCCAGAAAAAAATAAAAATAAATAAATAAATAAATAAAAATTTCCGTCTTTTCTTTCCTTTAATTATTCTGGTATGCACGCTGTGGTACTCGGGTATGCTATAACAAAAGGTTCTGAAAATTTGTGTTGCTCATGGCGACAGAAATCCCAGTTTCTCATAAATATTTTGTTTGTGTTTCCTCTGCATGCATCTGCCCATGTTTGATCTATCCTCAAACTCAATTCTTAATCAACAGAAATATATCTTCAGCACAAAAACACAACTATTTATTAAGCTAAAGAGATCAGATTCGTCCGTTGATCTGTTCATTTTCCTCTTCTTCTTGGTATTACTATTATCAGAAATGCTTTTCACTTGCAGGTCTATTGTTGATAACTTGTCCAATTACTAATGCAAGGTAGATAACAAACTGAATAATTTAATGTCAATATAAAGGACAAGTTCAAGGCTAAACCTTTTTGTCTGACCTCAAAAGTATATCAACTTGTCCTGGGGCCACAAGATTGTAAATTGACACAGATATTTTAAAATTTCAAGAGTTTATACCTTTTCATATAGCTGCTCCACATAATTAAAAATTGTTTGGCTAAGTTGTGATAAGAGAGGCTCTAGATGGTATTTTATCAGGATTACTTGATGAGTGGTTCTGTCCGGAGGACATCAGGGGGTATGGTTTTGAATGGTTGCATGAGGAAATTAGGATGAGTCCTTTGAGGATTTGTTACTGTAGTTCAAGCTGGGCCTACCATGCTGCTGAGGTGGAGGGCAAAGATGCAGAAAGCATGGCACTGCTTCTTCCTAAGAGGTAACATGTTAAAGTTGACATTTTATTTGTATTTACTTTTGTTAAATATTTTATTTGGTTGTCTACTTCAGAATGGTGTATATTTGTCTTATACAGAATCATTTGTCATAATTGTAATAACAATCCTCACCTTTGTGGGGGCACTGAAATGCAGACAAAAGTAGCTGAGCTAGCTCTCTCTACCACATACTGAAAGATCTAGCATTATTAACTATCTAGATGCCACTAAAATGGCATTGCCACAGAGATTTCAACTGAAACAGAAATTGACCATGGTTGATCTTTTATTCTTACTAAACATGGAATATGACAACTGCGAAGCCCAAAAATCTGAAAATTTAAACTTTGACGGGAAATTTGATTGCCTCAGTATATACCCTGATGAAGAAATTTGCTTTTTTAATCTCTCTTTTTGGTTTATACTACATTTTCATAGTTTACGGCTGATCTGTTTCATATTTAGTACAACAAGACACAAATATGTCTATTATAAAACAAATGAATCACTTTTCTGTTCACACGAAGGTAAATATCTATCTTTGTAAACTCTGGGTGGTGGACAGAAATTGTTTTAGCTAATTTTAAGATGTGCGTGAAGTCATTTCATAGCTTGCCTCAGAAAAACAATAGAAAATATTGATAGGAACATCCTTTTGGTTTGCTTTCAAATGAAAATGACACTAGCATCTTCAGGTTCATCTTATTTTGAGAGGTGCATCTCTTATATCGTTCCTATAGAAGATGTTAGGCAAATCTGGTTTATACAGCAAACAGACATAACGTATTACAAAGAACCCCGAACTGGTTATCCTACAGAAAATTAGGGAGCCTTAAAAAGCTACTCTAACCTAGTTCAAATGGAACTTTAAGTCTATAAGGTTAGTTACACATATAGATCACTGCCCTGCAACACTCCCTGATACCTCAAATGGTTGTTGTCCAAATCCTAATTGGTGATCTTCTAGGAGTTATCTTCGAACATGTTGGCTGAAGTACGCAGCCACATATTATGATGGTTAATATAACTGAAAGATGGAGGAAAGACATTTCTGAGTAAAACAGAAAAAAAACCGGGTTTATTCAAACCGTTGATCTCCTGATATCCTTAGTGCATCAAACAGGGCTTCATGCACAGAACTCGCCAGGGATGGTCAGGATCTAACGACCTTCTAAAAGTTGAAGCTGGGTCCAAGTATGCCTCACCAGTTGAACTGAAAATATGGAAATTTTTGCCTGCTTTCACAATCTTCCTAGGACAGAAATGTGGTCCAAGGAATATGACTTGACGTGCCTGGACCAGCAGATGTCAGAAATTGCATTTAGCCCTTACACATCTAAGGCCCCGAAACTTTGTAAAATTGAAGCTAGGCTTAAGCATGCTTCACCAATGGCCTAAGCATGCTTCGCCATTGATGGTCCATGGAAATATTTGATGTGCCCTGGACCAGCAGATATCAGAAGTTATTGACATTATAACGTTGATAATAGAGCAAGTCATAGGGCAAATTTCTCCTTGATATTATGTCCCGATAAAAGATCTCAGAAATTGACGCAATAGGAGTGGAAATCAAGTTAATTTTTTGAACTTTTTTTAATGGGGTATGTGGAACCTGGAACGATATGGATAATGAAAGCAATGGTGAAAAGCAGATAATATGGAACTCTATAGTTGTTTTCAGCTTTTATGGTTGCGCTATAAATAGATACTCATTCAAAAGTAGATGATGGATTAACCACCACAAGGTATATCTCACGGATATGATATTGGTTCTCTTGTTACGTCAAGAAAACAACTAAAGAGAAAAAGGAAAATTTAAGGTGTTCAGATCCAGTGGACTGCATAATTTGTTCCCAGCTGATTGATGATATCAGAAATGTAACAAGCAAGAGGTCTAATGGTAAGTTTCTATTGATGGCGACATAGTTGTCGGTGTAAAGAAGTTTGCTGAAGGAGTGAATTCGAAGTTAGAGTAGTTGAACGCTTCAAAGCAAATTATATCTAGATCAAAATGTACGATTTGCAGCTAACTTATGTGAGCTTTACGATCATGTATAATTGAAGGAAAGTTTTTAATTCTCATCTAAACAGTTTTTATTCTATAAAGTGACATTATAGAAAATGACTGAAAGCAAAGTATGCATGGAGGTACAGAATGATCATGTCATGTTGTGGTGGATATCATGTTTATGTCAGAGAACCAGAACGCTTTCCTTTGTGAGACCTGGATAATTGCATATTTGGCGACAAAATGAGAGGGTCTCAATTTAGAAGATATCCTTATCATGCGCTACAAAGAAGAATCATTGCACATCAACAAATACTGACATGTTTCAAGATGCAGGCAGAACAGAAATTAAGGTGTGGCGAAGAATGGAATAAATTAGAAACTTTTTCTAGTTGTAAGGTCTCGTCCCCTTATTGGTAGCCCCTTTGCAACTTGTTCAACAAATTGAATACTGCTTGGCTTATTTTAATGGTGAGAGTAAGATACATGAAAATATATATGATGAAATATGCTAGGTATTTTTTTCCTTTGATTCTCTAGATAAGTATGACGTTGGATTTAAACCGAGTGCTATTCTTTACCTCATTGGGAAAGCTTTCCTTTTTTATCTTGGCAAAAAGCTATGCCCTTAAATGTTTTCTTGCACATCAGGCTTCAAATCCACCATACGAAAAATTTTATCCAGTCCTGAATTAAATGTCGTGTTGTCTTTATTTAAAGATTCTTTTTGGGTTCTTTGATCCTATAATCCTTGTGAGGTTACTGGTGAAAGTCATGGCCATTCACCACCACCCATTTAATAACCTGCTTCTTCAGACAATCCTCACGCGCACCTCAATAATGTTTCTGAAATATCTCCTTGATTCCCAACACACTTTGCATTAGGTGTTAGCTTGTAACGCTTCAATGTAAGACCCAAATCATATGGCCTATATTTCAAAATAATTAGTCAATGATATAATTGGAATCCTATTAGAACCTTATAAAGATCAAGAACTTTTCATTTCTAAATAATATAGGATTTCATATACTACCTACCTTTATCCTTATCACATGAGATATCACATAACAGCTTCCAAGAAATTTTTAGTATTTGGACAAGTTCACAAACCAAAAAGCAAAAAGTATTTGATGTAAAATTTTCTCGTGTACTATGATGTCATTCATACACACATGTCAAGGTAAAACCAAAATTAAGTTCATATATATCTGAACAGTTTCAAAAGCACTCAAAAGTCTTCTTATAGAATAGTTTTCATACATCCAACCTGCCAATACTTATTCATAAAAGACTTCACGCCAGGAAAAAGTCACTCTATACAAGTGATTAGGGGGAAAATCCTCTGCTTGCTGAAAGATGCACTGATGGGGAATATTATTATATGCAAAACTAAAGTTGTAGACTTTGTAATCCACTTAGCTGTGTAGGAATTTTAATTGTGAAACTTCTGTTCCGTTGTGCTTGCTGAGGCCTGCATCATCCATGACGTCACACTTAGGGAATATGTAAGGGGAAGGTTTTACAACTATATAGTTCTCATACTGCTGATATTTTACATAGTATATCTCTCATCTCCCATGGTCAGAGGCAAAAAAAGGAATTTATTACAGCTTTACATATTCAATATGAACCACATCCGTTAATGTCCTCACTTTTTCAAGAAGTATGAACTGCTTGGAATTTCTGTGAGGTGCCAGAGATCAGACACATGCTTGTAATTCTGAACATCATATATATTTGCCCCCATGCTCATGGGCGGTTCAAGATAGTTTTAGTATATTAGAGTTGGGGATAAGAGAAAGGGGGGAAAATTATTATTCTTTTCCTATTGAAGTTGGCTTGCACGCTATATGCATTCTTTGAAGCTGTATGTATTTAGGATATCTAAAGGATTTATTCATCAACCTTAAACAGCCAATTTCCTGATCATAAGTCTGGTTTTAGTTTGAGTCACATACATTAGCAAGAAACTCTTTAGTTCAATAAAAATGTACACTGTGTAAAAGAAATGCATACTGACCCCAACCGATGTCACAAAATTGCAGACAGCACATTTCACTGATCGTGCTCCATATTGGTACATTAATAGCATCCTGCAGTTGCCACAATTGACGTGTGCCACCTGGTTCGCTGTTACAATACATGTTGCCTTCCCAATTAGCAGTTACTCAATTGGTAAGATTTGGGGAAGAAAGAAGATGAATTTCGCAAAACAGTTTATGCAGTCAATAGTTTACCTTCCAAGGCTAGATTGACAGTGTGACAACAAGAACACTGTACGCTTGTTGCTCCACGGATGTACATAAGCAAGGTATGGCACCCTCCACAAACCAATTGGGCCATTTCCGTGCCTGTTAAACAGTCAAAACAAATAGAAAGTTTGAGCGAGATAAGATGATAATTTTGTAAATAGTAATAAGATAGTTTATGAATAGTAGCGAGATAATTTGAATTGAGTATTTTTTAAATTTTGGGAAATGAGGGAGAAAATGTTGAATAATAAATATTATAAAGTTAAAATATTGTTATAATATAGTTTTATACTATTATTTTTATTTTGGTATTTAAAAAAGTTGAATTGTTTTTTATTTTTTATTTGAAAGTTTGGTAAAAATTATAATAATTAGTTTGAAAATGTTGTAACGATTAATTTGAAAATTTTGTATTTAAATTATGTTCGGAAAAGAAATGAGGTAAGATGAGATTGAGAATTTTAAAATGAGATTATTTCCAAACAAGCCCTGAGTGTTCTTTGGCGTTCTAGGCCTTGGCTACTTGCTTAGCTTAGCCCAATTGAGACTAAAGAGAATCAAAACTAAACTGAACTTTTAATTGATATAAATATCAGAGCTATATGAGCCAAGAACTCATAGAAAGAAACATACCTGGAGGTGGCACAGCTGTGACTGCATTGCAAACAGCACAGCATACAGAAGTTGCTCCCACCGGATACAGTAAAAGGTTTCGACATCCAGAGCACACAAGCTGGCTCTGTGCACCTGATGGCCAGCAAAAGTATAAACTATCTCAGAAGTAATAAATAATAGAAGCATGGCAACTTTTTACTAATGCAAAAACCAAAACTTTTTAGCATCGATGCTGCCCAGAAGAGTAGTTGCTTGGATGATGAACAGAGCATGGCAGGAGATTATAATAGATTTAAGTAACTAGCAACTATTGTTAATTTAAGAAGTTCACCATGTTCAATATTTTCAGTTCTAAATGTTATAGCTAATTCTGATTTGACCGACCCCTCAAATAATGTATTATTCTAATGAACTGCATGGATTCTTCTTCTTTGAACCTATATTAGGAACTAATGGACTATTGAGTCTATCAAATTACAGAGAAGAAAGGGAATGGGGGAAAAGAAAGAGAAAAATAAATGGAACAATCTAATCTTACCACAACTAGCTCATCACCAGGTAGTGGAAAGATGCCTAGATTTCTAAACCATTCTCTTAATCTTTAGCAACGAAAAGAAAGAGATTCTACACTTTTAAAAGCTCAATCTACTGCAGAACTGAGTGAGATACCATTTGCAGGTGCTGTATATGGCGCTGGAGGTGTCGGATATGGTGCAAGCGGAACTGGCATTATAAAATCTCAGAGTTAATTCTTTCCCTTGCAATCTCTCAGTAGTTCACAGCCTGAGACATGCAGAATACTCTTATCCTCGCATTCTTATGTCCTGGATATAGGAAAAGAAAAGAAAAGAGAAAACACCAGAAAGAATGCTACGAATGTAAGATCTAACGAAAAGGTCTGCCAAAACACACCTTAATTGCCGAGGATATAAGTAGACATTGGAGTACAGTGAGAAAAGTTGGTGTTAAAAAGAGATTTTTTACCCTCTTTTCCTTCTCACTTAATTGGAAAGACCAGCTTTAACTGTCTGTTTGCTTTGTTCCCCTCTTTAAGATAGACGCGGTGATTAACTTCCATTCCGTTGGTGGCATATCAAGATCAACTTTGTCTGAAACTCTGGGCCCCCCGTCTCTCTCTCTCTCTCTCTCTCTCTCTCTCTCTCTCTCTCTCTCTCTCTCTCTCGCTTTGCTATTAGTGGTAATACAATACTGCATGTGAACGATGCAACCAGCCACACGCCCTTCCTCACGGGAATTGGACGGTTCACAATAACCCACGTTAGGCAGCAAACAGCAATCGGGGCCGTATGTAAGACACAAGTCTCACACTCTGCTTGCTCAGAAATATAGATTGCGCGGACAGTGCCTTTTTGGCTGGTGGTCCTGTTTGCGTTGCATTATTATGAGCTTCACTCACATATCGGTTTGATATCCGACCCATGATTCATTGCTCCATTGACCTCTGCGCCATCCTAGAATTAATTTTGACGCTGTCAATACCCCACATTTTTGCCTGCATGCATGTAGAGTACATCAATAATGCAGCACTCTCAGACTAAGGTTAGTGTTGGGCCAATGAGAAGGCCTAGATTATTGTTTTGACTACGTGAACATTGTTCAAAACTTTGAGCTCACATGAGAGTACTGCTTTTCCAGCTAAGGCTTATCCAAGGATAATGCAATTGACATGGATTTCAAGTTGCTTGCTTACATGGCTGGTCAGAGTATATTTTCTCTCATCTTTTGGGTTTTGCTGGTCAGGTAATAAGTTCATCAATTTTCAGGTTTGTATGGCCCGACATGCTTATCTCAGACGGTATACTGTATGCAGAGGTGTGCTATTTGGGGTATATTTCTCTCCCCAAGTGTTAAGACAGCTCAGCTCATGATTGTTCCCTTTTGGACAAACAAGCACAGAATGAGCAACCAAAAAAAAAAAAAAAAAGGCAAGAAAAATCAAATGCTGTCATCTGATCATGGTTTTGTGTCAGCACATCGAGTGAAAGGTGGTTGAATTTACACACTCCATACTCGAAATGAGATTTACATTGCTTTTTTTATGAAATGAAATTTCCAGGAGTCTGGAGGGGCCAGGCTGGTTCGTACACACGGGCCCTTTCATCATGGTATTTGATTTTTTAAGTTTTAAAGCCAGGTGTAGTGGCAGCAAATTTATTGGATCAATAATAGAAAGATTAACCTGTGTTTAATGCTAAGATGATCTTAAATGGTCTAAGTTAATTTGTGAATAGTAGTCTTTTATGAATCTTATTGAAATGTGTTTGAATATAAATAAATTGAGATATGTTTAACTTTTTTTATGAAAAGTTAAAAAAGTAATGAGTTCATCAATAATTAGTTTGAGATGGATTGAGATCACTCAACTAACCAAACATAACTTGTTGATATCAAACTATTTCATTACTATTTATTGTCAATTAACTATATTATTCACAAATTATTCATTACTATTTCATTACTCTTTATAAATTATTTCACTATTATTTATAAATAATTTGATATACTTTTAACATCTAAACGTCGTTACCATATATATTTTGGCAAACATATAATTAAATTGGAACAATAAGTTGCTCTAACCCTCCATTCACTACCCCTAGGGAGAAGGTCTACATAGTTCATAGGGCTGCTTTTGGATATTAAGATAAGTTGAATTATGAATAATAGTATTTTATAGATCTTATTGACATGAGTTTAATTTTTTAACTTGCAAGGTATGAAGTAGGTTGAAATGAGTTTAATTTTTTTTATAAAAAATTAAAAAAATAGGAAAACTCATCAATGATTAGTTTGAGATGAGTTAAATTGAGTTGAACTCGTTTTCTAAACACAGCAGACTTGCTACAGAATGCGTACGAACCTTGATTAAACCAAGAAATGGGCTGCCGAAGGGGATGATTTTGGATGGAGTGTTATAGAGCCTTTGATGTAAGGGTGTAGTGAATCTTATGTAATCTTCAAAGTCCTAGGATTCATTCTAGGACCAACGAGTTTAAGGTGAAGTTGCTGTTGGTTTGTTTGAAGTTTTCTTTCTTCTACATCTGCATGGATCTGTCAGTATTTAGGACACACGTTGGCACTTAATTCATTGTAGGAAAAGTGAATGCTGAGATACTTTTATGCTAAGATGAGTCAGAGCCGGCATTCACCCAAAAACTTGCTACATTGACAGCTTTGGCACAACAATGGCAGCAGCCCCTAATCCATGTGAACTCATTGAACTCCTTGTTGACACAGTTTCCCCGTCAACCAAAACCACTTGGCGTGTGAACGGTCCAAGCCTACAAGAAAGGACGAAATGTTGCCGGGCTAATCCCGTAGGAGAGACTTTTCCGACACTCAACTTGGATCTCGAAGTGACCGCATTTAATGCTTACTGTGAAGAGATTTAGCGTTATCCTATCTGAATCAACTTGCATTAATAAATAATTGAGTAACGAAGTAATCTTATCTTATAAGTTATTATTTTTACAAGGTATTTTATAGAAATATTGTTTGTTTGAAAATATAATTGTATAAAGGGTAGTGATATAGGTTAATCACTACCCATTTACTAATAAAAAATTTGAAATTTTTTATTTTCTTATCATTTTTTTAAGTATTTTTTTAACAACTTTAATTACTAAGAAAAATTAAAAATATTTATAATTTTATTAATAATCAATTCCTTAATTATTAAATAAAAATAAATTTAAAAAATCAAATACAAAAAGAGTATTAAATAAATTATAGAATAGTTGTAACTCTATCATTTTTTTTATATAAAATATTATAAAAAATGATGTATGTATATTTTTTTAAATTAATTTTATATGTGAAAAGTGTTTAAAATATAATTGTGAAAAGCACTGTAAGAATTATTTTTCTAAATAATTACAACTTGCTACCTCCAACTGCGAGTCTTGTCAAACGTCCGAATGTTTTTTTAACCTTGTGGGTATAGCACCCTTTGTTGGTCAACTAGTCTCCTCGTGGGCAGAAATAATATTTATAATCATAATCTATATAAGTATTGTATAATCCTTTTAAAAAATGTAAATAAATATAAAATTTATATAAAAAAATTAAATTTTTAATAATAAGTCATACTTTTTTTTAAATAATTTTACGCTATTTACATGCTCTACGATTATATCTAACGTTACTTACCAAATATATTATGATTCTCCGCCCATCAGCCCGCTATTCTTTGCCTTGCCCTCTTCTATTCCTAGCTTATCAATCCTTCCATTCCTCGCATATCATTGGCAACTAGAGCTCAAACAAGCTCATCTTGCGTATATGGACTTAATTGTTGCAATGTCTTGTACCCAACACTATGACTATGTTTGTGGGTTTTGAAATCAATTCTAACTCATTTTAAATGAATCGTTGTTGTGATTCACTATTTTTACAACTTCGCATTAAAAAAATTAAATCAATCTCAATCCATTTAAATACATATTTCAACATATTTACATTCAACACATCTTAATGGAATTCATAAAAAATTACTATTCACAAGTCTCAACATTCAAACACAAGCTTAATTCCTACTTTCATATAAGTTGAGCGAAAATTATATCGAAACATGGAAAGTAGCAAAAAAAATATAAGGACTCAACCTCTACAAACAAATGTCCAAGAGACGAACTATTTTTTTTAATTAATAAAAAGGAAACCAAAAAAGAAAGCAGTAAGATAGATGTGAAAAATAACGGATTATAGTTTAAACCAACTCTAATACAGTTTGAAATATGTGATGGCCCGTGAATGCAACACACTTGTCTCTTTTCAGCCACAAAAGTTAGATCTGAAAGGTCTGGTGGTGGCGAGTCTGGTGATCTAGCACACGTGTAAAAAAGAGCTGCCGAAAGGGATAACGCATGAGGACCACGCACAGATGGGGGCAATGCATGAAAACCAAGCAAGGTGATTTTCACAAAACCATTGCTTAACTCCAAATAATTTTCAACCTATGAACCTGTTTGTGCTGCGCGTGTCTCTCGAGAGTTGACAGAAAGCTATAAATCTGTGTTTTTTGACCTTGAAGAAAGTAAAAAAAAAAATCTTAATAGACAAGATGGGTGAATGGAGGAAGGAGAGGGAAGAGGAGGAGGAAACTGAGACTTTCAGCCCCTCCAGCGAAAATCAGATCTAGAACTCTTGGTATTTTACGAGAAAGGGAAGGAGACACCTAGGGTTTTTGGATTTGAGATTAACAATAGTTGGTCAAAACATCCCAAGACAAAACAATAAATGTCCTACATTTTAAATGCCCTTTTAACAGCCGTTGGTCTTTAAAATGCCCTTTCAAAACCCAAGACAAAACAATAAATGTCAATTCTTTTCCCTTGCTGCCAACAAAATAGGAAGAGAGTAAGTAAATCGGATTGTCTCGGAGGAAATCTTAATAAAAACTTGTCATGTCTCCTGCATTCTAAGATTTTGTTCAAATTGTTATTGGTGCATAAATTCCCATTATATTTTCATTACTACGAACAGAAGCTACTTGGGTATGTAGATGTCTATATTTGAGCGCCTGATAAGGAGAAATATTATTCTTCATCTTAGACTATTGTCTTTAATTACATTTATTGATATTGAATTGGATAAAATATCTTAGGTCTGATACGATCTACCAAGCCCAGCTCAAAGATGGATCTCATCAATAGGGAAAAGAGAGTAGGAAAAGGGGGACAAAGGCGAGGGACAATAAGGTATGTCAAGGGAAGGTGGGATGTGACATAGAGAGAGAGAGAGAGAGAGAGAGAGAGAGAGATGTGACATAAAGCAATAATGGGCAAAGGATAAAGGGGATCAGATCGAAAGAGAAAATGAGACTTCTGGACAACTTCAACTCCAGCTTTTTCAACCTCATAACAAGAGCTCTAGAGGGAATATCTCTTCTATAAAATAGATTTCATACTTCCATTATACAACGAGGATGAGAGACCATGAGATACTGTAAAAAAATCATATTATAGTGGATTTGCCCTCCAAACAATCTATAGATGTAGTAAATAGAAGAGATCTATTTTACAGTATTAAATAGAAGAGATCTGCCACTCAAAGTCCATTAACCATAGAGAAGAAGCCTAACTCATCGTGAGCACTCTCCACGGCAAGCCAACATTAAACGTTCTTCACAAAAAAAAAAAAAAAAAGAAGAAGAAAAATCTACAATGGACATACTCAATCAAGTGAAAATCAGAAACAATGGCCTCATCATTCTGGTGTCAACACATCGCAGGAACTTACCTTGTCTAACTCACTTGTGCAACACAGGGCACCGGATACATATCCCAGACCTTCATCATTGCCAAAGCATGGCTGCCCATCGGCCTCAACAGTGCATCTTAAACCTTCGACATGCTCTAGTAAAGCAATTCAAGTTTGCAAATCTCACACTTGTGATTTGGATTGTCTACGCTAACTGGTTGTTTTTCTTAGTACGGTCAAGCATCTCTATCAAATAAAAGATAGGCACACCTCCTCGAGAGTCAACAGGCGAGCTTAGCCATTTGACTGCCCGACCTCCCTTATGGCGAGTTCACAGAGGGTCCAGCCTTTCGACTGCCCGACTTATTCATTTCTTGTCGAGAGTCAACAGGCAAGTCTACCCATTCGATAGCCCGACGTCCCTCATGGTAAAATCACAGTAGGTTTAACCTTTCGACTGCTTGACCTTATTCATTCCCTGTTGAGAGTCAATAAGTAGGTCCAGCCATTCAACTGCCCTACCTCCCTCACAACAAAATCACAACGGGTCCAGCCTTTAACTACCCGACCTTATTCATTTCCCGTTGAGAGTCAACAGGCAGGTCAAGCCATTCGACTGCCTAACCTCCCTCACAGCGGGTCTAGCCTTTCAATTGCCGAGCCTTATTCATTTACCAGTGAGACCAGACATTCGACTGCCCGACCTCCCTCACAGCGAAATCAGAGGTGACCTTGCTAAATTCCTGGTTGAGAGTCAATAGGCAAGTCCAGCCACTCGACTGCCCGACCTCCCTCACCTAGATAACAGCACCAGCATAACATCTTCTCTAGCAAATGTCGAGTGTTTACACTCATGCCATAATCACCGCCAGTAGGTTAACTTCGAGAACGAGCCTCCAAGCTCCACAACCGCCTTGCGTGGGTTATCTTTGGGAATGAGTCGACATACTCGATAACTACTAAGATGGACCCAGCGGGTCGACGAGCTCCCTAACCACTTAATGTAGGTTACTACAAACAAACTCTAACATCAATAGCAAAATGCAAATGCCAACAACAATTCACATTAAGGGGCAAAAATCTACTAACATCATAAAAAACAAAAACTTTGGAAGGATAAACACTCTTCTTTGCTAACGATAAACATTCATACAAACGAACTCAAAGCCAACTCATACCACGCCAAAAGTCAACAGGCAAGTCTAGCTACTCTAGTGCCCAACCTCTCTTATGACAAGTCAATAGGCGAGAAATGTCACTAACTATCCGACCTCACTCACGCCTCGTCGAAAGTTAACAGGCGGGTCTAGCCACTCGAATGCCTGACCTCCCTTGTGACGACTCAACAGGTGAAAAGGTCACAAACCACCTGACCCCACTCACACCTCATCGAGAGTGAGTGAGGTCCAGACACTCAACTACCCAACCTTCCTCGTAAAGAGTCAACAAGTAGGAAAGGTCATGGACCACTTGACCTCCCAAGTGCCTAACATGCAGGCAAGTCTCTCGATTGCCCGACCTCACCTATTGTGCCACAAAGGTGGGAAAGATCAGGGACTGCTTAACCTCCTAGGCACCTGATAGTCAGGCAAGTCACTTGACTTCCCGACCTCTCTCGTACACATAAAAGCTAAGCTCTGCGCTTGCTCCTAACGCAGTCAAGCACACCTCCCGCTTATCTCACCAAGACGAGCTCCGTGCTCACTCCTAATGTGAGCACACCTCCCACTTATCTCACCAAGCCGATCCTTATGCTCTCACTTAATGTAATCGAGCTCATCTCTCACCAAAGCCGAGTTTCGCGCTTGTATCTAATGCGATTGAGCTCACCTTCTACTTATCTTGCCAAGCAAAGCTCTGCACTAGCACCTAATGTGATCAAGCTCATGTCCTGCCAAAGCCAAGCTTCACTCTTACACCTAACGCGGTCGAGTACATCTCCCGCCTAGCCTCGCACTCGAAAATATTTATCACTTAATGCAAGTAAAATGGAAAGCCAAGGATCCGCTCCTGGAATTTATTTCTCTATAGACTTCTGCAAACTGTCTTTATTGCTATTTTATCCTAAAGATTTCCAAAGCCTTTTGGAACAAATTGACCTTAAGAATTGTGAGCAACTGAAGGAAATAAAATATCCCAAGCCCAATACGATCTACCAAGCCTGACCCCAACGATAGATCTCATCAAAAAGGAAAAGAGAGGAGGAAAAGGGGGGACAAAGGCAGGGAAAATAAGGTGTGTCAGGGGGAAGGTGGGATGTGGCATAAAGAGAGTGAGAGAGGTGACATAAAGCAATGATGGGCAGGGGTAAAGGAGGATCAGACCGAATGAGAAAATTGGACTTCTAGACAACTTTGGTTTCAGCTTCTTTGACCTCACGACGAGATCTCTAGAGGCAGGATCTCCTCCAGAAAATAGATCTTAGACTTCCATTATACAGTGAGGATAAGAGACCATGAGAAACTGTAAAACAATCATATCATAGTGAATTTACCATCCAAATGACCCATGGATGTAGGTCTAGTGTCAAACTACATAAATTTGTATGTCTCCATCTCTTTTATGTCTCCTGTATTTATTTTCTATTCACTGCCATAGATATACATACAGATGCCGTACAGATGTATCAGACTACCCCTGGGGACTCCAAACCACACTGATCACAGTCTGAATTATCATAGTGGGCCGAGAATGACTCTTTCTCCCATTCCAGCCTGTTGTACGATTTTTGGCATCAACTTATTTGATAGATTTTAAGTGGTTGTCTATTTAACTAGTCAACGTATGTAACTACTTATAACGTGTCATATCAATAAATGTGATTCAAAACGACAAAATCTAGGATTAAGGGTTGCATTATTCTTTGAGGACTCACTTGGCACATCTATAGTCCTCCAATATGATATACTAGATTAATCATTTGGATAGGCTTGAAAGAGTAACATCAATTCAAATCGAAATACAAGAGTCACCCAAGCCAACCCTTTAGATTCCCATTTGGTTTTGTGATTACTGTATTGGGAAAAAATAATGATGATGACAAACAAGTGAAAGTAAATACAAGCAAATTAATCACACAACACAAAATTAACGTGATTCGGCAATGTACCTAAGTCCACAAAGCTAAAGATGATTTTATTATGATGAATCACAAAATATACTTTGGGGCGAGATCTACATGTTCAAACACTCAGAGTGTATTAAACTGTTAATTAATTACATATTTATAGTATCATATGATGAAAACCCTAATTTTTGTTTTTCTGCTTTATTCACTTTAACGGAGTGTCAAACTCGCTTCAAGCAAACTTTCTGTCTAAACTTCGCTCGAGTTACCTATTGAGTAAGTGTTGAACGAACTTTATGCCTAATGCTTTTTTGTTTGCAAACAATGCCAAAAAATTTCGATTACTTCGGGTTTGGCCTATCAATCCAAACCTCATCAAAATCCCGTCAAAAAATCATAAGGTATCTTATTGGGTCGGGTAATCAAATCGGGCCAACACACCAACAAAATTAAACTCCAGAAATCCAACAGACTGCAAATTAAGAAAGCAGCAGATTAAGATTGATATATGCACTCTCCTAAATGCTGTTTTAATCAATCTTTCAAAGAGGTTAGTGAGTAATTCTGCTTTAAGTCTATGCAACCAAAGGCGTAGAAAGGAGTGGTGACAAAAGTTACGCAATGATGAACAACACTGTTGAGATCTTGACGAAAAATATAAACAAATAGGAAGAAAACGAAACTACAACAAAAACGTTAATTAGGCGAAAGGGACATGACAAAACGCAAGTAGACCCTCATGAGAAGTACATGAAGGATGGGCAATAAATTCCATAAGCTCCTTTCCTTTTTTTTTTTTGGCTTCTACCCTATCCAAACTCTCTCTCTTTCTTTTTTAATAAATAAAATCAAGATTGCATAAACAAACTAAACAAAACAAGATCGGGTGGGGCCCACAAATACCCCGAAATGAATATTGCAACATATTAAAATAAAGAGAAATAATACTTGTAGTAGTAAGTGCACAAGCACTGCACAATTATTTTGAAAAAAAATAAATAAATACAATATCTATATAAAAAATTAATTTTTTAATAATAGACATTAATATTTTTCAAATGACTGCATGATACTTACGCACTTCACGACTATACATAACATTAGTCTAAAATAAATCAGAAAATAGGACTGAGTGGAGACCCACATTATTAAGGGTTCTCTAAGTAGGGACGAGGTAACACTCTTACTCTATTTCAAACATCCATGCTATTAAAATTTGCGAGTATTAATTCTTAATGACATAGCATTTATGATAAGGTGAAATACCGTGTTTTCAAATTCTAAAACTATTTAAAAAAATATTTAATATTTATTCTAAAACGAGTATATTACAGTGTATAAAACTAAATAAAATAAATAAATTAGTCCGATCCTAATGGATTTTGAGGTCCAAAAAAAAAAAAATTTGTTAGCCACAAAAGATTTTTTACGCAACATGAAGACTTTTCCACGCTAGAGAGACTATAAAAAACTGCATAAACATGCAAGCTTGTTTGAAAAGTAAATTAAGATGAGAAGAGTTAAGATAAAATTTAAAAATTAAATAAAATTTTTTTATAATATATTTTTTTAATATTATTTTTATTTTGAGATTTGAAAAGGTTAAATTGTTTATTATATTTGTTTGAAAATTTGAAAAAAAAAATTATAATAATTAGATAAGATTAGTTGAGATATTTTTTATATCCAAACAACCCCTTAAATGAACAACCATATACTACTTTTCTTGGTCTTTCTCCGCATATTTAACTTGATCCCATCTGGATATTCCTTGCATTATTGACTTACTAGTTACTAAAGTCTCTCCTCAATAATTTAGCTGTATCTGTAGTCTGTACCCTTCATTTATTCTTTTGTTTTTCCCTTTTAATTCACAAATAAAAAATTTCTTTTTTTTTTTCCAAAAATTAAAACGGCAAAGAACACCACCCCCACCTCCCAACAACCAAAAAACCCCAGAAGCCAATTTCTTGTTTTCCCTCCCTCCATAAATACAGCCCCATAAGATTGTAAAATGACAGCAATATATAGACGCAACATACCTCTAATTTGTGGCCCTGGCATCCACAATTCACCTGCCAGAATGGTTGTGGAGCCTCCTTGGGGTTGTTCCATATGTTTTCTGGCTACCAAACAAGTCCTACTCACCCTTTACACACGTTTAAAGTTATTGAGTGTGGAGTTCAGAAATGATTGCTAACTTTGCTGCCTGGCCAGCATTTGGGTGGGGGAGCAATAGGATAAGATGTCAGAGTGCTCTGCTGCTCAACAAACCAACTAAAAGACATTACAAGATTTGCCTTCAACTGTTCCACATTATCCACTTCGTACGTCGCTTATCTAAAGCAATCCACTTGATTTGCCAAGCATATGCTAAATGCCCCCACCTAATCTAAGTTAATGAGATAAGGCATGCAGTTTAGCCACCAAAATGTTAAAGACTAAGATCTGAATCTTATTAGATCTTATGTCTTTTCACTTGATTAGAATAACTTCCATACGTCAGACAATTTTGATCCACACCTGAGCTTCAAATTGAAAAGCCCTGAATTTGATAGGAAAAGTTTCCTGATATTTTGGTTAAAGATGGGGCGAAAAAAAATCAGGACTGAATTCCCATCTTTTTTTCCATAGCCCTATCAATTCCAAGGCCGACATCTCATACCATGGACTGGCCCATAGATATATTTCCACCATTCCAGCTATGCCTACAAATTCTCAGCCACATTTCAATGTATTCGTGCCCAGTAGTTTGAAGGGACGGACAAATAGTTTGAAACAACAGACCGCTAGACATTGACACTTCTACAGGGTCTACAAATCGTATGCACTCATTAGCCAGACATCAAAATGTTTCCTGGGGGGTTCAGATGTGGGTCATAGACTCATACGTATCATATGCACGACCCACTCTCAATGATGTTCTCATGCCTGCCTATTCATACAAGATATCATGTGCCAGCGGAAAGAACGTGTAGGTTGGTTTATTACTATGAAATATGTATAAAAATGTGTCCTACTTCAAGGAAAACCTCATGGTAGTCACGTAAGTGTGCGATCTTTATTCTCTCACATAAGATTAATATTTACAGTGAACATTAGCAATATGTTAAATATATAGGAGACATTTACTTCAAGAAAAGGAGACATTAGGAACTTAACAAGCATTTGACGTAATAAATACAAAAAGCAATGGATTCTAAGGGAATTCTTTAAAGAAAGAGTCTGGACAGATGACCATAACCATGTTTACAAAGACAACGTTCAGGGAAAAATATTATTTCACCTCTCTAATTTTCTATTTCAATTAGCACAAGGCCTATCAATCCGTTGGGGTCATCTAATTCGCATCATTTATACAAAAACTGAGACTTCCATGAATGCTTCTCTCTTTCTATACACAGATAGAACTCCCAGAAAGGAAAACAGCTTAATAGTGCACAGGATGAGACTTAATCTTTGTCATCTTCAGCATCGGGGTTTCCATATACAACAGAGAAATAGTAACCTACTGTTCTCAATGTGAGGCCAGGAAACCTGTGAGAACTGCCTGGTCGCAGATCAATCTTAACAAACGGCCATCTCATGGCTTGTGCAGCTTCACATTCTTCCCATCCATCCCCAATTACACAAAAACGAACATTTGAACAGCTAAAACGCTCCTTGATCCATTGAAAACATTGGACTTTCCCCACTTCCCATGAGCTGTAAACTGAAGAAATGGCAGATCTGTCACTACCTATTACTTCAACTTAAGCTTATGTAAATGCAAGAGATTCGTATTAACATAATCAAAAAGATACAAGCCCTAAAGTATTGTGCAAATGAAGTTTCACATATGGGTTATTAAAGGAGAGACTCGTATTAACATCAAATAAAAAAGATACAAGCACCAAAGAATTTATGCAAAGTCAAGTTTTGTATATTGGGATAGTATTAGAGGCAAAGATACATAACAAAAAACAACAAATGAACAGTAACTGGCAGAAAACATGAATTTGTTGTATCACTAGATCATCAAGCATAGGTGATGCTCTTGTATATTTCTAGTGTACTTGGACTATTGCTTACCCCTATTATAAAATAAATAAAGAAATAAAAAAAAAAACACCGATTAAAAAACAAAACAGGCAGAAAACATGAATTCATTTGCTGCATTACATTACATGTCTCCACAGTTTTCCATCAAATATCACAAGCAAAATAGGTTTCTTCTGATAGGTAAAATAAAATTTTATTAAATCAAATAAAATAGGTTTCCTACGCTAGAGGACATGTAGACCGTTTATGGTAATTCTGAGGCCTCATTTGGTTACGTAGAAGATATGAGATGAGTTAAAAGTTGAATAAAATAATGTTAGAATATAACCTTTTAATATTATTTTTGTTTTTGGATATGAAAAAGTTGATTTTTTTTTTTTTTATACTTTGTGTGGAAGTTTGGGAAAGTTGTAATGATGAGATGAGATGGTTTGTTTTTACAAACCAGGCCTGAGGCATTACTTTGCCATGTTCAGGAAATACTCCATTCATGCAAACTGGAAAACCAGCAGGCTGACCCTTAAACTGCTCTAATGAATGTGAAGAGCCTTTTATTTATTTTTTTATGTCTGGGAAACTCTCCAAGGTAGGGCCCTTCAGACTCACCCCTGTAGAGCTATGGAGCTATGCTGCTTATAGAAACCGCAATCATATGACTAAGAGGTTATTATGCTATTCTAATTGGCTGATGATATACTTTTACCATCTGGTTCATGAACTCTGACAAAAATGGAGTTTCCACACATTCTATACCATACGGTGTCTGGTCAAAGAAAGATAAACAAAAAGCATGTGAAGGGCTCACTTAACTGTAGCTTGATTGTCAAAAATTCTATCCTGGTTATGTGGTCAGCAAATAACTTAGAAAATACTGTGCATTGAGAAACTTATTCTGAGGCTCTCACTTTAATGGTGCATAGTATTTCTCTTCAACATTGACAGTTCAATCATCTAAAATACTTTTTTTGATACATTGACAGTTCAATCATCTAAAATACTACATCATGTATTGTGGGAGCTTAGACCGATTCGCCCTCTCTAAACAGGCAATGGAGATTAGTATACAGCATACACATTAATGTGATAAGGTCAATTAGGTAGAAACAGCTAATGGCAGTTCAGATACCTACAAGTCAAAAAACAAGCATAAGCTGATCAAAAGTGTATTTCAATTAAACATCAAAGAGAGGAAAAAAGACTTGCCATTTCCATGTGCTATTATACCGTCAAGACGAAAGAGCAAGCATTTGACAAGGCTGGGTATCAGTGACCCAGAAGTCACTAAAACATTAACCTGCCGATAATTTGAATCAGAAGAGTCAAGGGCCCCGACAGCAGAGGCAACAGAAGACGTTGCATCTTTCTTCCCACTTGAGCACTGCTCCAAGAAGACTCGTGCTATATATATATATATATATATAGAGAGAGAGAGAGAGAGAGAACTGTGTAAGCAAAAAGATGTCATGCAATAATAGTCGGATATGAGATAGCAAAGCACACTTCAAAGTATATCTCAGACGCCACAAGAAGACATCTTATCACCAAGGTTTGCAGACACAAATCCAGTCAGCACAAAGGCAAAGGAAAACCATGTCAAGTACTTACATGACTACAAGAAAGAAATGTCTAGTCTACGTACACCATGGAGGGCATGTTTGGTTTAATTATCAGGAAGGTGTGCATGAAAAATATTATTGAGGGTAGAAGTAAAAAAACGAGCTCCATCTTTCCACATCCTCAATTCCAATGTCAAGTACATTTCTTCCCAGGGACTCATTATTTCGCTAAGCAGCCATTATAGAGTAATTGCCAAAATTTCTGCCTCTCAGGCCAAGAATAGTTGTTGCATTGTTTAGTTCCCAGTATGCATACTTGTCATGAAGAAAAACTATTTCCAAATTTAGATAATTTAATGTTGTCATTCCCCATCATTACGAGATAATTAAAGAACGTCATTCTAGGACAGTGTATTGGAACAAGCATACTGGTTTCTCCATAGCCTAGAGGGTGTGACTGGTATCCCTGTTTTTCACAAAAAGTTCATTGATTATAGAACCCGTATTTTCAGAATGGCTAATGATCTTTCGCTTCCACTTTATTTGGGTTTATTGCGCTAAAAAAAAAAAACAAAAAGGGAGCTGCTAGCAAAGTCAGAAATTTGTGCCCTTTAGTTAGTTATTTGGAGCAACATGATAGACAGACATTTATCGTTTTGAGACACCTTAGAATTCACCTTTTTTTTGTTTTTGAGATCAACGCTTGACTGATTACTGCTTTGGAGTGTATCTGCTTTTCATCTTGAGGAACCCGTCTAATATTTTCCTTGTGCCACCCTCTTTTCTTAAAATGAAAGAAAAAAGCGTGGCCAATATAACAAGACCCTGGTTCACTGCCAATTTTTAAACCATTAAAAGTATCTCTATACATGCAGATGGCTCTCCCTTAATGGTCAATTGTATTTATTCATTTTTGCCTAGGTGTGGTGGAAAAAGTAAAATAATATACAAAAGAAAGCCAAATATGTCAAAGACTTCAGCAACATGAGACAAGAAGTCCAGCAGTAAACCAAAACATCAGAACCTTCGAAGTAAATGATTGAGTCACTATGCAGAAGCATCATTATTAGATAACATACCTGACGAAAGCCATCTATCTGTATACTTATCAGTGACATCATACAATTCATCCCAGAGTTTCATTGTCTCTTGATCAAAAAAGTTGTGCAAGCCCTGAGAGAGAGAGAGAGAGAGAGAGAGAGAGTTATCTCTTGCTGATGATACCATAACTAAGATTAGCTACGGGAAGTAAATTAGCACTTCTAATGTGATGCTAGGTGGATCTATGTAAATGAACGAGGCAACTTCATAAAATCAATTCATTCCATTTGGTAATAGTCTTCAAACTTATATGCGAATAAAGTTTAATTCGGTTGAAAAACCTGAAGTTAATGATTAACAACAACCTGGCAAAACTATTATCACTATTGCTAAAGACATTATAAATAACAATTAATCTGCACCAAAATATCACAATATAAGAAAAGGAAAGAACATTATTTTGTTCAACTAGGAGAGGCATGGTAAAACTAACCCGAATTCTCATTTAAACCCTTAGATATGCAAATGTGGGAGAGGGACCTAATTGACTTTGCTTGTTATGCACTTGTAATACCAAATATAGACAAGAATATGCATATTTACACAGATTGTCCCAATGTCTGTTTCCGTATTTGCATATTTTCCCAAGTTTTAGGAATATATATATATATATATATATTTGGCGCATGTTTGTTTCCTGTAGTCTCAAAAAGCACAGTGGTCTTACCATCATAATTAAACATTTTTTTCCTTAATATTTTTACCAATTACCTGTCTATGGCCAAATCTTGCATTATATTCTAGGTCATTGCGTCTACTATTTTTTTATTTTTTGAATAGGTCATTAGGTCTATTATAACATACTGAACCAACATCCTGTTTGGCCATCCTCTCAATCTGGTAGAGGCTCCAACTTGAATCACATCAGACCACACTGGTGGAGTCAAAGGTTTTGTTGCACAACCAGAGCATCTTAAACAACTTTTTAACATCTAAATATTGCCAACTATCATCTTTCAGTATGTAATATATATAAATATATATTTTTTAATTATATATTGAATAGTATTTAACATCTTTTTTTATTGCTGCTCATTTGTTGGAACATCTATTTTTTGTAGGTAAACAAAAACTGTATTGATAAATGATAACTATGCCTAGCCCAAATACACAGGACGTATACAAGAGAAAGCACCTAGCTAAGGATCATTCATCTAAACATCTGAAAAATGCACCAAAAAAGGCAAACGGTAACCATCTTCCACACTGCTGTAATTTGGGGTATACCATAGATACCTCAACAACTAGCAATAAGATCAGCAACCTTCCTAGGTAACCCAACTCTGGTGAATATATCATTCCATAGCGTTGGGTAATGGGTCCAGAATTAAATTCTAGTAGCCAACTGGAACCAACTCTGACTTGGATAAATTGACTTTTAAGCCAAAAACAGCCTCAAAGCAAAGTAGAAGTGCCCTGAGTGCCCGAACCAGGTTTATCTCTGCCCCATAGAAAATAAGGGTGTCATCTGCAAAACAACAAATGAGAGATCTGAAGAGTACCTCGATGTATATCACCAACCAAAAAACCAGTCAAGAACCCACTGCTAACCATCGCTGAAATCATTCTCCTACCTGCCTCAATGACTATGACGAAGAGAAGTGGGGACAAGGGATCTCCTTGCCTTAAGACTTAGGAGCTGTTAAAAAAATTCAACTGGGCAACCATTCACTAACACTGAAAACTGTACCATCGATATACACCACCTAATCCATGTGCCCCATTTCTCCCCAAAGCCACATCTCCCAAGCAAATATAACAAGAAGTCCCAATTGACATGATCATAGGCCTTCTCTATATCCAACTTACACGAGACACAGATTGCCAGATTTTAGTTTACTATCTAAACATTCATTGGCAATGAGTACGTAATCCAAGATCTATCTTTTCCGTACAAATGCGTTTTGGGGTTGCGTAATGATCTGCCCAAAACTCCTCCCAATTGATTTGCACGCAAATTGGAAATAATCTTATATACCCCATTAACAAGGCTAATGGGCCAGTAATCCTTAATCTCTGATGCCCCAATTTTCTTGGGAATAAGTGCAATAAAAGTGCCATTGAGACTTTTCTCAAATTTTCCAACCGAAAAAAATTCATGAAGTACCTTCATTAAGTCCTCCTTCACCACATCCCAACAAGATTGGAAGAAGCCCATAGAAAATCCATCTGGGCATGGTGCTTTGTCATTTACCATCTTTTTCACCACTTCATGAACCTCGGCCTCCTCAAATGGCCTTTCCAGCCAAGTATCTGCTGCTCAATGGACTCAAAGGCTAGCCCATCAATCTTTGGTCTCCACCCCACTAGCTCGGTAAGCAGCTGCTCAAAAAAACCACCAACATGTTCCTGAATCTCTAGGACATCCGTACAAACAGTTTCACCAATATTCATCATATCAATGGCATTAGTTCTCCTATGAGAATTTGCTACTCTATAGAAGAATTTCGTACTATGATCTCCTTCTTTCAACCATAAAGCCCAAGATTTCTGCCACCAAGAGATCTCCTCCATCAGAGTAACCCTCTCTACTTCTAAGACTAAATATGTCCTCCTAGCAAGTTCCTCCATAGAAAATGCCTGTCCCTCCTATGTCCTCTCTAGTTCGAGGAACTCCTCCAATAATGATTTCTTGTTGTTGCCAAGATCTCCAAAAGACTGTGCATTTCAAAGCTTTAAATCTTTTTTTAAAGCTTTCAGCTTACTTGCAAAGATAAAGCTAGGGGCACAGTGGATTTGATAGGAGGACCACCATTGCCTAACCCATTCCACAAAGCCTTCAATTTTTAACCACATATTCTCGAACTTAAAGTATCTCCTTCCACCTTGAATACCCCTACAATCCAACAAAATAGGGAAATGGAGAGAACATAATCGAGGCATTCGTTTTTTACACCTCCGGGAAATGAGTTTCCCACTCCGGGGAGACTGAGAATCTGTCCAATCTAGACCATGTCTGATTGTTGGACCATGTGAATGCACCGCCCATTAGAGGAATGTCCACCAATCCCAACTTGAAAATACAATCCAAGAAGCTCGACATTGCTAGCCATAACCTACTATCTCCCAATCTCTCACTCAGAAATCTAACAACATTAGAATCCCCTCCTAACAAAGGAAGGTTCCACCAGCTGTGTAACCCGACTAACTCTTCCCAGAGAAAATTTCTACTACTGTCCGAGGTCAGACCATATATTCCAGCAAAGGCACATCGAAAACTATCCTCCACATTCTGAAAAGAACAAGCTACTATGTATTCCACGATATATTCCTCCATTCTTTCCGCCACCCTTCTATCTCACATAACTAGTACTCCACCAGCCACCCCAATCGAGGCAAGAAATACCCAATCAATATACGGACAGCTCCAAAATACTTCTAATGATGTCCCTTGGAATATTCTCCATCTTTGTTTCATGTAAGGACACAATACCCGCCTTCCATTCTCGGAGAAAATTTCTTATCCATAGGCGCTTATTAATCTCATTAAGCCCCCAGACATTCAAAGAAATAATCTTAGGCTTCATAAAGACAGTGCTGACCCCTTCCCTTTGGATCTTTCTTTACTTGAGCTACCCTCATAATTAATAGACCAAGTTAATCTCTTAAGCTCCCTCTATTTTTTTTAGCTCGATTTCTTGATATGATTATTTCCATTTTCAATCGCCATTAGCAAAGCCATAAACTGCTCTTTAAAGCCCTTGCACTCAATTCCCTCACAACGCTGAATTTCCTGCACCTTATCCATTACCCAATCCAAAACAATATGCTAATATGGAGGTATAGACTTCAGCGGTATAGGCTCCCCATCCATCTCACCCCTTTCCTTTGATGCCCACGACGATGCCAATAGCAACCCTGTCACCTCCTCAGCAAAAAAATCATGCTCGGTAGAATCACAAATATGGTCCACTAACTGTAAACGACCTTCAGTAACAACCTCGTCACCCCCACCCATCGCCATCTCTAGGTCCCCTTCATCTATACTAACCCTCAGACCTTTTTATCCCCCAACCGCACGAGCATTACCAGGCAACAGGAAAGGAGTTGGATCTCCTGTTGTCGTCAGCTCCACTGGAAGCAGGGACATCATGCCTGGAAACAGACGGCCGCCAGTGAGTGGGTTTGGAAACCCATTTCTGGTACCAAGACAACCAACTCTGGTGACTCCACCATGACTATGTCCTCCCCTTCTTCCACCGCTAGCAGTCCCTTTGCTTGCGACGAGCCCACCGGGATCCTCTCCAACGATGATGGTTTGTATCCTCTCGTCAATGGGGCTGCATCGTGTCGTTTGCGTGGTTCTTTTCTCCCCCAAATAGGGCCCACCAGGTTCTTGGTGCTTAGGAGACTCATGGGCTGAGGCCTAAACCCTGGGCCCACATCTTGCTTTTCTTTCTCTTTAGATAAATTCACCGACTAAAGCCCACTAGACTGGCCCACTTCACGATCCAGGCTAACCAAGTTGCCAACAACTAGGCAGTCTATTTCCTTTCCTTTAAGCTCACACCCACCCCCTTATTCTCCTCAACGCACCAAATAAGACACTCCAACTTCTCCTGCAACACATCCATCTGGTTTTTCATGTCCGTCAGTGTACGATGCAGTCCTTCCTCTGTCAAGCCAATGGCCCCCCTGCCACCACCATCATATCTCTGTACTCCCCTTAAACCTACGGCATTATCTGACTACAATGGACTAGCAGCTCCTCTTGAGCTAGCCAACGTGCAAGACCTTACCCTCGACATGAAATTTTCACAGGACAACACCGGTGCCTGTGGTTGTTGTAGAACTTCCCTGTACAGGCATGTGAGGTTGGTTCAAAACCACTGTCATGATAGGCGGTGGCATACGAGCATGACCACTCTCACTTCCAGCCTCCCTCATTGCCTCCACCAGCTTCCTCCAACCCTTTCCATCCCCCCTCCTCTAGAATGAAAATGAAGTTCCATCAACCACCACCTCCATACTCCACCAATGCCATGTAATAACCACGTGAGTTAGAACATCCACACCTTATATTATGCCGAAAGCTAATCCAGAAGCCATCACCCAGCACCATCATTATATGATGGCCTTCTTTCAAATAACATCCCTAGCTAAGAGGTAATTTCCAGTATTTTCTTACAAAATCCACAACTAGTCATCTGTACTATCCACAAGCAATCTCACCCTCTCCACAAATAGTCAATTTAAACAAAGGGTATTGTTGGTGGGTATTTGCTTAACCTTTTCCTCTATTTGTCCTCTTTGGTAATACCTTTCCCATGTTCCATATAAAGTACGTCATCCTACTCACCTTAAGACCTTTAGATTTTTAAGCCTTCATCAAATCTTGTAACTAATTTTTTTTTATTGGCACTAGGTGTCCGTGAACAACATCCCGACTAATACAAGGGGTGCACACACCCTCTGCAAAGAGTTTCCTGCAAGTGCACCTCGGGTAATTGTAACTAATAATAATGTAATCTTAGTTTCCTCTAACAAATTGATATTTCAATCTATAATTATAGCGACATAGCAAGGCATATACTTTGAGTTTCTAAAGTCTTGCGCCAAGGTTCTAACAATCATCTTAGTTTCAGGAACAAGAGTTGTCACTATGGAAGAGAAATGACTGTCAGGACCAGCAATTATCTCTCGTTATATAACCCATATCCTCCACACTTAATCAGCATTTGATAGACCTTTTTTTTCATAAGAGCATCTGATGGACTATCTAACTCCAAGAATTCTTCAAAAAAAAAAAAAAGATATGCACACATAAAACCTTTTCAACATATATCCAATAAACCTTTCCAAGGTAGATGCATGAGCTAAGTGAATCCATAAATATAACCACAAGAAATGCCCTTGCATGCACACACACGCACACACAAAAGTTCAAAGTAATAATTATCTAATTTTCACATACCAAATTTATATCTTCACCACTAGAGAATAAGTACACTAACAAAAAGCTGCCTATATATGTCTACTAAAACTTCGCCTAATATGCCAGCTACACATAAGCTGTATCCATTGTGAAATTGAAGCACAGTGCACAGAAACACGCATAAAAATTTAAAAAAAAAAAAAAAAACTAATTTTGAAAGGCGTATGGTTGAGGAAAAAAAAAAAAAAACTTGACAAATCATAAGCATACCAGTACACATGCAAACATAGATAATAATGATAGTGAAAGTAATATCAAAAATGTAATAATCATCTTGAGTGCAAATGTTATATCAGTTTTTTTCTTATCATTGCTTACATCAGCATAATCTACACGGAAGCAAATAGCAAGGAGTCTCAAGTAAATAAACAATGATTGATTAAAAAAAAAAATTGATCTCAATTTCCTTCTTGATTTTTTCCCTCTTCGAGAATTATCCCTCAGGTAGAGTTATGAACACCATTTTTTATACCTTTTCATACTTTTGGGCTATGTATCTGTGCCTGTAAGCTAGTTTCCTTTTGTTGTCATCATCATGTGGTGGACCAAACTCATCTTGGTCAAATTTGTAACCAGAAAGATCCTTCCCGTCATCATATTGGAGCAATGCATCAAGAAACGGCTTATTGTAGTTCTCAATCTGTGCGTCCAACACCAAACTCAACAAACAAAATCTCAAAAGAAACTCTCCAGGCATAAAACAAGTCATAAAGGATTCAGATCAGATATCAAAAGAACAAATTTGGAATTGCAATGCAAGATAGAACACACCTAAGCAAAAAGGCAAACATACATGTTCATAGAAGAAAAGACTGTCTACACCTAAGCAAAAAGGCAAACATACTTGTTCATAGAAGAAATGACTGTCACACAAATCAAGAATATATTTCTCCCACATCTTCCCGATTTCTACACCCTTCTGCACGTCCTTCAAACCATTGAAAGCCTCAGCATACATCCCATTCAACAAGGACTTGAGCAGTATAAGTGTCTCATCCATGTCCCATATATATACATCTAGTCTCCCATCCACGGTGTCTTCAACAATCCCTTTTGTTTCTTCGTGTGGAACATGCAGATTATCACCCATGATGTCTATTTTGGTATCAAAGAAGCAACTTTAAGAAAGTCCATAAATCAAATCACATATATTATATCATATAGAAATATAGCTCATTATCAACAACCACAACAGAGGTGGTTTTATGGGATTAACTACAATGACTTGTAAAACAAATATTCAAACGGAGTTATTAGGAAATGGGAAACCAACAGAAACTTGTGGGCAGCCAACAGCTGCGTATACTTTATAGAATTGAATCAAAATAATGGGAAAAAGGATCATAACAAAACGTCATCTGATTCAGTAAACGAAGTACAGTAAAGTAGACATAGTTTCTCAAAGACCTTTATTTCGAATAAGATTAGATTTTTCTTTGTGATTCTTTTTACAGAACTAGCAACTCATTTGCACTAAAAAAGGGTGCCAAGAGATTTTCAACATGATAAAAAATATCGAAGTCCATCGAACATAAACATAGATACGCAAATGTAAACATCGTATATATAAATCTATATAAGATATGTATATATCTATCTCTGTGTACTTGCATGGAGCGGAGGTAGTAGCTGGGGCAGCAGCCAATGAAGCAAACTTCTGATTTATGAGGAGGAAGAACAAGCAGTTGAGCGACAACAGAGGAGGGCAACAGGACAGGGTAAAGGCGATAGACAAGGCACATAAAAGGAGGGCTGTGGCTGCTACGACGTCGTCTCTGTTGCAGATTGGCAACCCGCACGCGGATTCGGGTATACCGCTATATCCGGATCCGTATCCGGATGTGTAAGTATTATGTATAACTTTTATTGAAATTCGAATATCCACTATCCAAAAGCCGTCCAATTTTTTGTTTTTTTAGAAGCTTTTTCTAACTAAACTTTTTTCAAGAAAAAAAGAAAAATGTTGAAAAATAATAAATACAATGAAATAAATCTTTAAACATCAAATAAATCTCAAATTGTCCATTTGTCCATAAAAATAAAAATATTTCAAAATGTAAAACTAAATTTTGTGTCAAAAAGAATGAATAAAGCTAATAACAACTAATTACATTTTTAAATAAATGAATCTAACAAAAATAATCCAATATTCATCGTGTAATGTCACAATCACAAGAAGAAGAAAGAAAAAGAAGATAGAATAAAGATTCAAAAAGAGAATTGAGAGAAAAAACTAAAAATCAATGTATTATTTTATCTTTCTATTCCACACTATAGCCTTTTATACAATCTTGAATTTTATCTCAATTGGTAATTATGGGTTTTGGTAACAATTATGGACTTTAATATTTCTTACAACAATTACGATGAACTAAACCCATCTCGAGTTTGACTAACTCGGCCCATATGCTACCCGTTATACTACACATCCTTCCATTTGTGCCCAAGGTTATGTTACCCTAAGAATGCCTTGCACACAAGGTGTGGGTAGGCCATCGACATTGACCGAAACTCCTCCCAGGTGGCATCCTTAGCCGATTGTCCCTACCAACGAACTAGTAACTCAAGCAAGGGTCGATTATGGTGCTTGCAGTGTCGTCGATTGAGGATTTTGATTGGTTCTAGTTTAAGTATACCAGATGAATCAATCATATGAAGCTAAGGCAGAAGCACTACTGAAGACCCAAGCTTGCACTTCAACTAAGTTACATGGAAGACCATATGAATCTAAGATAAAGCAAGCGGCTGAAGCCGATAAGCAACTTCCCCAACCCTTTGAGTCACTTGGAAGGGCCCATAAAACCTTGGAGCTAGTTTAAGAGACCAACACTTTGACATTGAAGACTATCGATATGGCTGCAACTAAAGGTAGACTCCTCTGCAAAAGTTTGTTCCTTTCTCTTTAAATCGGTAAATCTTTTCATTCAATCTTGTTCATGGTGCAGGTTGTCTTTCAGCAAGCAGAGCATTTGCTCTCTGGTCAATAGTTGCTGATCTACCTTAGCAACTTGGGTGGTTCCAAGCATGTACAACAAGAGTCAATGAGGTTGAAATCCATACAAGGCCTAGAAGAGGATCATCTTGGTTGAGGCATTCACTGAGGTATTGTACCACCACTCTACTAATGAGACCCATTGCACCCAATCCTTAGGACGATCCCCAACGAAACATCTAAGATAATTCTCTAGACTTTTATTAATAGTCTCAGACTACCCATCCATTTGTGAATCTCATGCAATTTGAAAATATGTTGTATAAAAAGTTGGACAATCAATATAAGGATGGGATATTAAGACAAAATGATTATATTCAATCAATTTATCCACCACAACCCCCAGAACTAAGTGACCCCTTGAAACTAGCAAACCTCAATGAAATCTATTGAGATATATGTCCAGGGCTGATTAAGAATGGGAAGAGACTGAAGCAATCCATTGGACACAAACTACTCAACTTTAATCATCTATCAAACATCTTAGCCACGTATGAACTCCTTAATAGCACCTTTAAGGCCTGGCGAGAAGAAGTTTCTCCTCACCTTATAGAGGGTTTTATTAACACGGAATGCCCTCCTTCAACACTCATGTGAAGTAGATGCAACTTCTTAATAAAAATAGGATCATTAAGCTCATACAATCTACTTTTATAAAATAGTAGATCCTCTTTGATAGCAAATTTAGAAGAAGATTGACCCTCAGCTACTTTCTTAAAAAACTCCTATAATTGGGGATTATTAGAATAGCTTTGTTTTAATTTTGATAACCAATTGATAGTAGGAAAAGAGATAATAAAAAAGTACTAGATTCTTCAATTTTTTTAGAAAGGGAATCTACCATTCTATTATCATGCCCCTTTTTATACTTTACAATAAAATCGTAGCCCAACAATTTAGTCATCCACCTCCATTGCATAGAGGTGCCCACCCTTTGCTTTAGCAGGTATTTCAAATTCTGATATTCAGTTTTAATGACAAAAGAATTATCCAACATATATGGCCTCCATCTTTGAATTGTAGACACTAGGGCCAACAATTCCTTCTGGTAGGTAGATAAGGCTAGAGTCCTGCCCTTCAAGGCTTGGTTGAAGACAGCTAAAGGCCTAGATTCTTGCATTAAAACTGCCTCAATACCTATACTTGAAACATCACACTTAATAATAAAAAAACTTAGAAAAATCTGGAAGGGCTAATACTGGGGGTTTAGTGACTGCTTGCTTCAGTTTTTCAAATGTTGCTTGAGCTTCTGTAGTCCATAGGAAACTTTTCTTCTTGAGTAAGGAAATGAGAGAGTAGCAGTACCTCGATAACCTCTTATAAATTTTCTGTAATACTCAATTAAACCCAAGAACCCCTCAAGGATTTAACTGAGGTAGGCACTAGCAAGTCAACCATGGCTTATAGTTTAGTCAAATTGCCCTAACTCCATCCACAAAAACCAAGTGCCCAAGATAATCCACCTCGCTACACCCAAATCTACATTTACTCAACTTAACAAATAATTGATTAAGCCTCAGGATCTCTAGTGTAATTTGCAAATGTTTAACATGTTCAGCCTCATTTTTTCTATATACTAAGATATCATAAAAAAATATCAAAATAAGTTTTCTCAAGTAGGGCTTAAAAATGGTATTCATCAATGATTGAAACGTAGAGGGTGCATTAGTTAAACCAAAATGCATGACTAAGAACTTGTAATAACCCTCATGGGTCCTAAAGGATTTCTTAGGAATGTCTTTAGTTTTGACGCGGATCAAATGATAACCAGATCGTAAATCCAGCTTAGAATAAATCTAAAAACCAAATAATTCATCAAGCAACTCTTCTACAACAGGAATAGGGAGCTTATATAATAGTTTCATTATTCAAAACCCTATAGTCAATACACATTCTCCAACTATAATCAGTCTTCCTTACTAAAAAAACTGAAGAAGAATATAGACTTTGACTTAGGTGAATCACTTCAATCTGTAATAGTTCCCTTACAATTTTCACAATGTCCTCTTTCTAAAAATAAGGGTATCTATAGGGTCTGACAAATATAGACTTATATCTAGGTTTTAAATGGATGGAATGATCATGAGATCTACTAGGAGGCAACCCTTTTGGTTCAGTAGACATAATAAATAGATGAAAGGGTTTGAATAACTTGGAGCATTCCACAATTACTGTTTTGTTTCTCCATTAGAGACAACAACACCCTTTTCATCTCCAAGTCTCTCAACTTAAAGTTGGAGGACTCTTCTAGCAATCTTGACTGTTTCAACCCTCTTAAGGCAATATTCTTGCCCAAGTAGCACAACCGTATTATAAATTCTTCAAAGTTCCATAAAATATTACCTAGTGTTTATAGCCACTTTACTCCAAGAATAATATTACAACTTGCTAACACTAATACAAATACATCTATGGAAAATTTTGTCCCTTGTATCAACATTGGTATTGCCCCACAGCTTCCTCCACTCACAATTTGATCACCATTTGCCACTTTAACTCGCACATTTTTTTCATAATTCACTATTAACTAGCTTTTTTAACGATAGCTAGGTCTACAAAATTGTGAGTGTTCCTAGTTTCTATCAAAATCACTACCCATTGCATGCTAACTCTGCCCTTGACTCTCACTATTTTAATACCCACTTCTCCAGTAATTGCATTCAATGATATTTCTAGCTTGCTAAATTCACCTATGTAACACAAAGATTGACTTGGTCCACTTAATTCTTTTCCAATCACTTTACTATTATACACTTCAAGAAATTCATCAATAATCTCCGCAATCAAAAATAATTTGGAACTCATACACTTGTGGCCTGGTGCTCATCTTGAGTCACAATAATAGCAGAGACATTTTTCTCTTTTGTCCTTCATTGGAGACTGAGAAATTTTCTGCATTGGTAGACTGTTCTTTCTACTATATACCCTAGAATTCAATGGATTCTTAGCAAACCCACCTGCCCCATAGTTGTTATTGTTCCTTACTAGTTTCTTGCTAACATGAACATGCTCTTATTGTTTCTTGGCAAGGCCATAAGCTACCAACATAATTGTAGGATTGAACATTCTAACAGGTAATCTTATCTCATCTATAAGGCCACTTAAGAAAAAACTTAATTTGTAATTCTCTGACAGCCCCTCAGCCTGATAGATAAAACTTCAAACTTAACTTTATACTCTTCCATAAAGTCAGTTTGTCTAAGTCTGATCAAGGCTTCCATCAGATCATCATAAGAAATAGCCCAAATCTTAATAGTAAAGTTTTAACAAAAACATCCTAGATTATTAATGTTCTTGAGTCCTCTAAATCTTGAAATTAAATGAGAGCAATGCCCTCCATATCGAAAGATGCTAAAGGCAACCTTTGTTGAAGAAGAGTATTATGGTAAGCAAAGAAATGATTCACTTTATATAGCCAACCCTGAGGATTTTGACCACTAAAGGTAGGGAAGTGAATTCGAACAAATCTGGTATGTCCCCCATGATTCACTTCAATTGCTTATTCCCCATTATTATTCCCTACAAATTATTATTCCCCATTTCTTCTTTTATTCATTTTTTGTATTTTTCTAGTGTGTCCCTTAAATTACATCACTAAAGACTCCAAGGTTCTCTAAAGGATATCAAAAGGCTTCTTCAAGGAACCCACTTCAACTCCAAAGCCTCGTAATGGGATTTTGTAAACTTCTTGAAAGTCGAGAATGAATTTTACAATTGGTTTAATTTCATTCCTTCAATCATGGAGAATAATTTGTCATTCTTTGATACTAAACTTCTCATAACCACCAAGAAGAAGAAAGAATAAGAAAATAGAAGAAATAATTAGAGGGAGAGAATAAGATAAAATTGAGAGAGAAAACCGAGAATCAATGTATTATTTTATTGTATCTTGCTATTCCAATTAGTAGCCATTTATAAAATCTTGGGTTTTATCTCAATTGATAATTATGGGCTTTGATAACAATATATTTCTTACAACAATTACAACTAACTTCCAGCCCAATCAACTAAGCCCATCTCCAAACTAAATTGGCCCATATGTTACCTGTCATACTCCACATCCTTTCACCTATGTTTGAGCTTAAGTTACCCTACTCTCTTATATGTGACATGTAAAATGCATGCAATACACAATACAATCCACTATATATTTCATTGTTTGGTGTTTATCCATTATAATAAAAAACACAATAATTATTTTCTTTTTTAAAAAAATGAACATTATATTAGTTTATGCATATGTGAGTTACAAAACCAAAACAAGGGCTTCCAACAGTAGGGCTAGGATTCATTTATTGGTGAAACTTGCATTCTCCAATAATCAAATATTCAAAGTTTCAATCACAATGCATATTTTCTGCCTAACGAGTGAGTAAGGTGGTTTAATTAATAAAAATACATTTAGCGTGCATGATATGAACATATATACTAACTTATTTAGAAACTGATTTCAAGCATCTTGTCTTGATTTAACTTCGATACAATTTTGTTCAAAAATACTATACATTTGCAAGGTTTTGGTCTATAATCAAGTATGTGTTGATACAGGAAAAGGTCTATAAGAATTCAATCAGGAGTACATACAACAAATGACATTCTTGGAAACAATTTGAGGCATGATCTAGAAACTACATTTTTAAAAGGAAAAAGGTCATAATTGCTTTAGAGAATGTGACTGTAAGATGTCATGTATATGCAATTTTCTTTCGTGCTAAAAAAGTTGCTCAATGAACCATTTAGCCCCTCAATTAGAGCACTGATTTCCAATTCCTACCTTAAGTATTGGAATAGAACAATGACTTCTAAACATATATATATATATATATTCACATTGACATGCTAGTCTATTAAAATTAAAACCAGGTATTATTTCTAAAAAAAGAATAATAATAAAGGACACATGAATAAAAAAATTCAAGACCAAAATAGAATGAGATTCCTAAAATAAGTTAGATATGAATTAGTATGTTGAAAATTTTCATAAAATAAATATCTAAGTGTTTCGATTGCTAGAAAAAACTCATTAATCCATTAGATTTTGTAGTTAAATAATGAAAAATGTAACGATGTAAAAGTAGACATAATAACATTTATAGTAAGGTAAAAACGTATCTACTATAGAAAATTGATATCCAAATCATATTTTCTTAAAGAAACGATATGCAAATTTGGACCCAATACAAATCTCAAGTTAAACATAGTTTACATGAGCTCAAGTCTCTCCAAAATAACCAAACATGCCTTCATTTGTGCATGTTATGTCATGCTCACTATAACATATTTGAGTTTTCATGTTGATATTTGTAACGATCTAGAAACTGTCATGGAATATGCTTTTTAGTGATAGTTTCTTTAAGCCATCACTAAAGTTAGAAATAGACTAACATTTGAACATTAAAATTTATACATTTGAACGTTAACAAGACGCTGTCCTTTTTTGTTGAATACGTTCGAATGTTTATCAATATACGTTCTAACGTATATAATACATTCGAACATACGTTTATACGTACTAGCAGTTTTGTAGTTAATTCAAACATTATATGATCTACGTACGAATGTAATCGTATAAAATTAAATTTATATTATGTGGACAAATTACGTTCGAACGGTACAAGGTACGTGCGAACCTTACTGTTATATCATTTGAACATAATGTCTTCTCGTGTGAACGATATGCACTATTATTTGAACATATGTGCTTAATGTTTGAATGTTTGTATATTTGCATTTTAACTTGAAAATTTAAATATCCAAACCAAAATAAAGAATATAATATCAAAAAATAAATTTTAAACTAAAAGATTGTTGAGAAATGAAATATATAAATATGAAATATATTAACTGATATTGTTATTTACAGAAAGATAACAAAAAATTATATGAAATGATAAACACAAAAGTCAAAAATGGATCAGCAGAGCAATGGGTACTCATTATTTAAACATGTCTGAAATTCGTTTGACAACATGTTGACATTTTCATTTAGGATATCTAAACAATGACCTATTGAGGACATAGTGTCCTCTACTGATGCCCGAAGAGACTCAATCTGTCAGTCAACATGTGTAGTAATATTCTACATAATTATATGAACCCAAACAAGGCATGCATCCTTTACAACTACATCCACTGGCTCCCAACTAGTACTTTTGCTGTGGGGAAGAGATATCAGTTTCAGATTGGATTGGTGGCACAAGATCTGGTGGAGGCCCAATCTCACGCCAAGCACACCCATTTGCCTATCCAAGGCTCTACTGGTGTGAGGTCATATCTAATGGGCTCATTTGCTCAGCTAACCAATCCTCAACTTGGGGTGCCATTCCTTGCAATAGTAGCAATCAAGTAATGATCATCCTATATGGAAGGTTGTCGATGAAGATGATATTGGACTCGTAGCGGATCCATACAAATATTTGCAATAATAAGTCAATATGGTCTCCACATGCCATGTGTAGAAGGAATTGTGCATGAATTTGACTGAATGTGTCCTTATGTGCCACATGATCTACGTTTGTTGTAACTATAACTTGCAACATTTGAAAAAATGGTAGCAACGTGCTTTGGTGGAATGAGTTCTTAATCTTGAATGGGATGTGGTATCTCCCCGTGAGAGTGAAGAAGTTTTCGTCAGGATTATAATCTCGAGGTTAAGTCCATTGCCATTCAACGAGTCTACATCTATGCCCATCGAATTGGCCTTGTTAGGTCTAACAGATGATTCAGATGTCCCAACATTCGGTGCGTCCTTGGCCTGATCCAATGTAACGGACGACTCAAAAACCGAGTAGGTTAGTGAAAACTTTCGTAGATACCTCAAACTAAACACTGCATACACATACAGTGTTAGTATCTGCATCATGTGACATGTCCTACATTTGCAAGTAGAACTCGCGAACAATAAATGAGTATATCTTCCCCTTCAGTGTGCATATGCTGATCCATCTTCTGGTAATGAAAAGGGACCTTAGACTCCTCCCCTCCTAGGTTAGCACGTTGAACTTGCATTCGACCATAACTATTCAAACATTGATCCATGACGTGTCTGAGGTTCCTTCTTTACAATGTTTTCATGTTGTTAAATGATGAGACATATCTTAAAGAAAAAATATAAATATGAGTACACCTTTCATTAGATTTAAATTGTTATACATGAAAGACGTGGCATAATAGAATATTCTAACACTGTTTGAACATATGTTCAAATGATATTATAAAACAGTTCAAATGTTAAGCTACAATATTCGAATATAATTCCACAAATATAATTCCACAACGTTCATTCGAATTAAGAGGTACATGCGAAAGTGAAGATTCTCATACCCATGTAACACTTAAAATTTGAACATATACTCTCACAGTTTGAATGTTAATATAATGTTAGTTCGAATAATAAATCATAAACTGTTAAACGTTCAAAGTACATCTATGTGTGAATATTATATTAAACTTTCAAACGACTATGGCTTATGATATTCGCACATTTAAAATACGAGCGAAAATATACCTATATGTTTGAATGTGAATCTCGAATGACTGTATATTCGGATGTACATTATTACGTTCAAATATGCAAACCCAGAATTGCCCAACCACACCATTATTCATGTAATGACGACTGTAAAATTGAAATATATAATAACTGTATATTTTTTACAATGGTCATTTGTCCAACTGCCTACCACCATGGTCGGAAAACTCAAGGAAATGTTGGTTTCGAAATAGGCTTTGATTCCCACTTAAAAATAACTTAAAAAAATCTTAAAGTAGATGTGAGAGAGGCACTAACTTTGTCTTGAGGACTGTGATGGCGTTTGACGATGGCATTGTAAGAAGATGGACTATGACATCTAAATTGTTCATGTTTTGGAGCATGTTAAACTAACATTCGACGTTTAGACTTTGTGATTATATAAATTTAACATTTGAACATTAAATAGTAAGAATTTCCTTTATGCAAACGTGTGTTCGCACACGATACTTTATAAATAGTATGTGCGAACATTAAATGATAACATTCAAACGTAAAGATGTATATTTTGTTAAGGCAGGGAAACGAGGTTTTAATGCGCAAAATTAGTGAGTAACGTTCAAATGTTGAAGTACAAACGTTCGAACTCTTAGCCTTAAGTTCGGACATATAACCAAAGCATTCAAATACTTTATATATAGTATAATATATATTATGTATTATATATTATACTATATATATATATACACGATATAAGTTATACATTATATTATACTATATATAATATTTAATTTAGTATTGTACTAGTATACTATAATATATATTATTATAAAGTATCATATATATATATATATATATATAGAGAGAGAGAGAGAGAGAGAGAGAGAGAGATGTAATACTAGTGTACAATGGCAGAACTATGAAGGGCCATGCCCCCCCCCCCCCCAAAAGAAAAGTCTAAAAAAAATATATATTAGTTTTTTATGATATAATATGATGATATAATCTCATATTCTATTGGCCCCCTCTCTAAAAAATTATCTTGGCCCCCATTTACAAAATTATTTTGATCTTATAGATTAATTACTTATAAGTCCAATTTAAAAAATTTTAAATCCAATTTAAAAATAAAATAAATAAAATACATTTGATATAAAATAAAATTATCTAATAACATGATGACAAGTTTTCACTGTTAATAAAAAAAAAAAAAGTCGGATGGTTTTTATGAATAGACACGACACATTTTTCTTCTCATCTGCCATCTGCATGCAGTTTTACTAGAAAAAGATAAGCGCTTTCCTTACAATATGCCAAAATGCCAAAAAACACTTTAGGCCCATTTTCCAATAACTTGCAAGAAGTTTTGAGTTTGGTTTTGTAGATACCATCATACCAGTACTAACAAGCCTTACAATTAGACTCTTCAGTAAAGCTGTCTTCTTTTGCTTTGCAACTCTTCTACAAGCCAACAATTACATGCATAGGTAGTGGGCTCATGGTTGACTTTTCGTTTATTTTTTTCCTTCTTTTTTTTTCGATTTTCTTATTCTTTCATATATATACATATAATTGTATTGAACTATTGACTTAGTGTTATTCGAATTTTTTTATTTATTTAGATTTTCCCTTCTTTCATGTATTGATGCAGTTGTATTTTCGTTTAGAATTTTTCTTTTTATTTTTGAAATAGATTGATTATTACTTGGTTTGACTTTTATATAATTATGTCTATTAAATGGTTATTTATTTTGTGGTTAAAGATTAACTTTAAATTCATGTTTCATGAGTAATTGAATTCATATATATCTAACTTTATTTTATATGTTTTAATTTGATTTCAAATTTAGGTTCATGAATTATGTTTGAATTAAAACTATCAACTCATTCTTCAAAAGAAAAGAAGTTAATATTTTAGAAAATTCTTCTAAAATTCTAATGGTTAAACCAGATGAAAATTCTGATCTTAACTCTCCAATTGTGGAGTCTGAAGAGATTCATTTTACATTTTCAATATTTAATTTTAAAGAAGTTGATATATCTTCTCTACAACGAGATCCAGAATTACGTCATCCTATGTGGTACTATCCAATCAATCAATATGATGAAATAAGAAAAGTTTACTTGAAAATGGATTCATATCAAATATGTCTCTTAAAATATCCATTTTATGGTTGTAAAAAGTATTATAGTCTCTTTCAAACTTCTTGGTACAATTTGCATCTTGGTTAGAGTATTTTCCATCCAAGGATGTTGCATATTATTTACCTTATTATCTTTTTACAATGAAATCATATGGACGTTCTGGATGGGATGTATTTACTATTACAGGATTTTGAAGTTGGAAGAAGATTAATGATGGAAAACATTGTGCCTTTTTTAATCATATTGGGGAGGATCCTTAATCTTATCATAATAATGCTATGAAATCTTATAAAGATTTATTAAAACAATCACAACATATTGATAAAGTAATGAATGCACAAAGTTCTAAATAAATCTCAACAATTGACTCCAAGTAAAAATATCTATTGATGTTGTTCAATGGCTTGCATTTTAAGGATGTGCCTTTAGAGGTCATGATGAGACTCCTGAATCAAAATCTCTATTGGCTTCATATAATGACAATGTTGGAAAATTATTTTGAAAAATACTCATAAATCTTCAAAGTATACTTCACCCAAAATTCAAAAAGAGATTTTGGAAGTTCTTGCAAAGAAAGAGCGAAATAAAATTAATGAAGATGTTGAAAATTCTAAATTTTGCATTATTGTTGATGAGGCACAAGATAAGTTTAAGAGGAAACAAATGGCTATAATATTGAGATTTGTTGATGATGATGGTTTTGTACAAGAACGATTTTTTGATCTTGTACATGTTAAAAATACATCGGCATTGACTCTAAAGAATGAAATATCTGCAATTCTTTCTCATCATTGTCTTGATATTCAAAATATTCATGGGCAAAGATATGATGATGCTAGTAATATGCGTGGTGAATAGAAAGGATTGCAAGCATTATTTCTTAAAGATTGCCCATGTGCATATTATGCTCATTGTTTTGCTCACCGTTTAGATTTAGCATTAGCTGCTGCATCTAGAGAGGTAGTTTATGTTCATGAGTTCTTCTCAAATTTAAATTTTATTATCAATGTGGTGGGTGCTTCATGTAAACGTCATGATGAACTACAAGCTGCTCAGGCAACACAAATTGCACATATGATAGTTGTTGATGTACTTGAAAGTGGAAAATGAGCTAATTATATTGGCGCTATCAAACGAGCTAGTGATTCTCGTTAAGGTTCCCATTTTTATTCTATTTGCAGTCTACTACAAATGTTTGGAGCCACTTGCTCAGTGCTTAAAAACATAATAAAAGAAGGATCTACTTACTCTCAACGCGGGAATGCAAATGTTGCTTATAAAATGATTATATATTCTAATTTATATTTATTTTGCATTTAAAGAAGGAAATCATGGGTATTATTGATGTTATTTGTCAAGTTTTAAAACAAAAATCTCAAGACAACTTGAATTCCATGAATTAGGCTTCTACTACAAAAGGAATCATCCAAGAGTTGAGAAATGAAGGTTGGGAAAATTTGCATGAGAATGTTATCTCTTTCTCCAAAAAATTTGATATTGACATTTCAAAATTGAACTCTCGTTATATCCAAGGTCGTGGTCGTCATCAACGAGATCACATTACAATAGAGTATCATTATTATTTTGAAATATTTAATGTTACTATAGACTTTCAAATACAAGAGCTTGACAATAGATTTTGTAAAAGAGAGACAAACATTTTAACCCTTAGCTCAGCTTTGGATCAAAATGATGCTTATAAATCCTTTAATATAGATTAAATCTGTTGTCTTGCATAAAAGTATTATCCTTCGGATTTTTCTGAGAACGAAAAAATTAATTTAGGATTTCAATTGAAGCATTTTGAAGTTGATGTGCTTACTAATTAGAAGTTTCAGAATGTGTCATCCATTGTAGATTTATGTCGAAGATTGGTAGAGACAAATAAATCAAAGACATACTATCTTATTGATAGATTTATTCATCTTGTTTTGACTCTTCCATTATTTACAGTGACCACTGAATGAGTATTTTCAGCTATGAAGATTGTTAAAATAAGATTTTGCAACAAAATTGAAGATGAGTTTCTAGCAAATAATTTATTTGTATATATTGTAAGAGAAATAGCAAAGAATTTTGATTTAGATTCATCACTTGATGATTTAGTTACAATTTTAGACACTTTGTTTATTTTGTTTGATATATTTGTATGAGTGTTTTTATGTTATTTCAATGATACATTATTCTTGACACATGATATACTTTTTTAATATATAGATTGTATTAAATTTATTTTATTTTTATTTTAGATCTTATTATTTGATTGTTCTATACTGCAGAAAAAATTGTATAGAAATAGAATTAAAAAAAATCTTATTATATTTTTAGCTTTAATTGGCCCCCCGAAACAAATTCCTAATTCCGCCACTACTAGTGTATTATTTTTTTTTTAAAGGAAAAGTTACATTTCATTAAAAAAGATGTTGGATACAAGGAGGGTAATCCTCCATAAAAACATGTTCCTCAGAATATTTTAAAGCAAATTTCGCTAGAGCATGCGCTATTACATTGGCTATCCTCGGTATGTGATGGATAGACCAAGAGTGAACTTGTGATAGTAGGAGTTTAATGTCTCTAACCACCAAACCAGCAGGATTCTAGTTATCCTCCTTAATTTGGACTGCCTAAACCACTTCAATGGAATCTCCTTCTAGCATGATCTGATGTAGGCCCAGTTCTAGACACAAAAAAGTTGCTCTGAGGGCTGCTACTGCTTCACCAAGTAAAGGATCAGGACTTAAGGAGATGAAAGAGCACAAGGAAGCTATTATAAGACCATCTGAGTCTCTAATGATCACACCAACTCCTATCTTGGAATTTTCTATGTCCATGGCTGCATCCCAATTGGCCTTGAAGAAATCTGGTAGGAGTGTAGTCCATTTAGTCCTATGTTCCGTCTGAATCTTAGAAGATTTACCCCCATTATCGTGCCACTGGCCAATTGCTATCAATTCTTTCTGGACCAACTTGGTTATCTGTTGAGGTGTGTGGAAAAGCTGTTTAAATAACCAAGAGTTCCTTCTGCGCAATATTATTGCCCTTGCAGTAACTGCTACTTCTCTGAGCTCAATGGGAGATAGCTGGTTTAAAAGGGGCTTCAATACCTCTGCAAAAGAAACACTTTGAATACTGAGCTTTTGAATTCTTCTTGAGCTCATAGACCAAATGTTTTGGACAGCTGAGCAAGTCCAAATGGCATGAGTAACTATTTCAGGGAAGTTTGAGCAGATTGGACAGAGGGGAGACTCCCCCACCTTCCTCTTGTACAAATTCAGATTCGTAGACAATGATTCCTTGGCTGCTCTCCACAAAAATGACTTAGTGGCTTGTGGTACTTTAATTCCCCAGATTTGCTTCCGAAAGCTCGATAGATGGTTCTGAGTTGAAGCTTGCCCCTTCCTATCTTCCATCATTGTGCCTTGTAAGTGATAGGCACTCCTCACTGAGAATTTCCCATTTCCTGAACATCTCCATGTCATTACATCATGGCTCCTACACGGACTAATAGGCATCCTACCGATTACATTGGCCTCAGATTCTATAAAGATGGCATTGATAAGATTTAAGTCCCATTGCATGGTTTCAGGATTGATGAGTTCTAAAACAGTTGCCTCTGGGTTTAGAGTTGTTTACAGGTGATTGCACTCTATAGGTAGAGGGGCATGGGAGCCATTTTTCCTACCAAATCTTGATATGTTGTCCATTCCCAACTCTCCAAATCAGTCCTTCCATCAGAATTGGCCTTGCTGAGAGGAAGCTTCTCCATACATAAGAACCATTAGCTTTCCATTTGGCTAAGAGGAAATTAGAGCCCGAGAAATACTTGGCCTTTAATACCTGTGCAGCAAGGGAAGCAGGGTTTTGGATGATCCTCCATCCTTGTTTAGCCAGCAAAGCTAAATTAAAGGACTCAAAATCTCTAAAACCCAAGCCCCCTTTATCCTTGGGTTTTCCTAAAGACTGCCAGCTCAGCCAGTGAATTTTAGACTTGAATCTGCATGGCCCCACCAAAAGGATTGCATCAACTTGTTAAGACTCCTTCCTCACTTGTAAGACTCCTTACAGCAAAGCAAGGTTGGACTGACTGTAATGCTGCATCAATATTCCTCGGATGAGAAGTGGAGAAGAGATCTTGGTAGAAATGCTGAAAAGCTTTGGCTATTCCTTCTTGACTAGATTCTGTAACACCTTCCTCGCTTGTGACCAACTTAATGATATTCACCTGTTTGCTCTGAGTAGCACACTTATGGAAGTATTTGGTGTTTCTATCCCCTTCCCTAAGCCATCTTTGTTTGGCTCTTTGCCTCCATTTTAGCTCTTCTTCTTCTAAATACCCATCTATTTCCTTTTGTATTGCCATTATCTGACCACTGGTTTGGCCTATGTTAGAGTCTTGAAGTCTTCTAAGCTTTTCTCTCTTATGATCTAGCATTCTCTTCTGATTTCTGAAAGTCTGTTTACTCCAAGACTTGAGCTTTTCTTTGCATGCTTCCAAACCTTCTCGAGTACATTTAATCTTGGAACCATTATAATTCCTTTGATTCCATGTTTCTTTGATAAGCTCCATGAATCCCTCTCTTTTTCCCCAGGCCACTTCATATCTGAAAATTCTCTGTTTGGGAGCTTCTACCTTTTCAGGGTCTATACATTTGATTAAAAGTGGGTTATGATCAGAGCACTAACCAGGCAATATGTAGGCTTGGTTAATAGCAAAAATATTTGACCAGCCCTCGTTTATCAGGCCCCTATCTAATCTGGACTTCGTAAGCTCAGCCCCCTCCCTTCTGTTGCACCAGGTAAACTTTGAGCCTATGTAGCCAATGTCATCTAGACCACAGTCTAGTAAAGCCATTCTGAATTCTTCCATTTGTTTGAAATGGCCTATATTAGAACCAAATTGCTCATCTTGGTAAATGATTTCATTAAAATCTCCCATGCATAACCAAGGAGATTGGATTCTCGAGTGGATTAGTCTCAAAAGATCCCAACTTTCATTTCTTCTTACTGTTACAGGTTGGCCATAAAAGCCTGTAAGAATCCTTCTGTTAACCCGGTTATTAGGGTGGATCAACAGGGATATGTGATGATGTGAATAGGAATCTATCTCAGCTTCCATCCCCTTATTCCATATCAAAGCCAACCCACCACTCCTATCAAGACTGTCAACCGAGAAGCTACAATCAAAATTTAGTTTATCTCTAATGTTTTCGATCCTGCCTCTCCCACATTTGGTTTCACTTAGGAAAATTACATCCAGGCTCTTCTCTTTCACCATGAGGTGAAGTTCACAAACTGTCCGAGAGTTCTCAAGCCCTCGGTAGTTCCAAGCTAAGTAAATCATGGGGATTGGCAGGGCTGGATTCCAACCTCTGCCATCTTTGCTTGTTTTGCCCTCTTTCTTGTCATGATAGGCCCATGTAACTCCAACCCTAGCCTTTTCTTTTGCTTAAGGCCCTGAGATTCACCCATTATAGTGTCATTAATATCCTGTGATCCGGGAGGGCCAAGTACATCCTTATGTCTCATGTCTCTTGCCTTTCTCTTCCACGTAGGGCCTTTTGAGTTATTAGAAGAAACCAACTTAATGGGGGAATTGGGGGAAGGAGAACTAACCTTGGGGGTATCCCTGATAGGGCTTGCATTAGAGCAGTTTGTCTGAAACATACTTAAGTCTTGTACAGTAGGGCCTCGGCTTAATAAAACTGGTTCTTTTGATTGCTCTTCAACCACAAGAGGGGTCCCTAGGTTAGCACTGCTTGCCTGGATAGATGTGTCATGTTGGCCACATTGTTTGTACTTGCTATCTATCTCGGGTAAGATTCTAGTTAGCTGGCAGTTGTCAGAGCTCCCCATTTCTGCTTGCTCGAAAGCTTCTCCATCGTTGCCCTGTGTGATAGGTCCCGTCCCATCCAAGTCAGCCCTACTGTCCCCTGACTTGTTTTGGCGCCAACTACCTAAACTTTCAGATTCACCTCCCTTCTTGCCAAAGGAAGAAGCACTTCTCTGTTGGGAACTTGCTCTGAGCCACGGTCCATACTGTGGTTTCTAGTCTTCACGTCGTTTACCTCCCAAAGGAGAGTTTGGACAAGAAGGGCCAACATGTTTGATTGTTCCACATTGAAAGCAAAAAGTTGGTAACCTTTCGTACTTGAAAGGGATCCAGTATCTTTGTCCTCCCATATTCATGAATTTACCACACAAAAGTGGTTTGGAGATATCTAGTAGGACTCGGACCCTGAGGAAGCTTCCCCATGCCATTCCAATTGCATCCACGTCCACTGCTTGAACATGAGATCCTACGGCTGAACCCAACCTTTCCCCCATGGTTTTGTTCATACCAGCAAAAGGTAGTTCATGAAGCTGTAACCAAAAGGTTCATACTTAAAGACGATATCCTTGGGTGCCAAACAACCTTCACAGTTGAATAAACACACTAAGGACCTATCAAAAGACCAGGGTCTTCCTGCTAGGACCCTGTCTTTCTCTAGAGGATTTTGAAACTCAACGAGGCTTATGTTAAAGCCTAAATCCTTGAAATGCACCTGACCTTCTACTTTCCACGCTTTGCTCATCGTGGAACGAAAAGCACCTCTATTGACCTCTTTATCTGCTACCACTAGAACAGCCAGACATTTTTTACTTTTCACAATGGATAACTGGATTTCCTCTGTCGGGACAAGTTCTTCCTGTTTCTCTTCCTCCGTGAGCCTTAACCCCTCGTAAAGGTTTGACAATTCTTCTGCCATACTGTAAGGATGGTACCAGTCACCACTTCAAAAATGAACAAACACTTTAAACAGAGTTCAAGAGGAGAACCTCTATGTTCTGAAGAACAATAGAGAGAAAAAAACCCCACCTTTCTAGCTGAGAGAGGGGAAAACCAATTACTACTAGTGTATTATAATATTATCTATACTAGTCTCATATATATATATATATATATATATATATAGTATCCTACTAGTTTACTATAATACTATCATATAGTATCATATATATACATTGGATGTTATTATATATACATATGTATAGTAATTCACATATATTATTATACAATACTAGTAACCATTATTAAATGTATAATACTAGCATAGTACAATATATACTATGCTATAGATCAATATTATATTAGTCTAATGTAGCATAGTCCTATATTATAGTATAGTATAACAACCGAGTATAGTATAATAATATGCTATATAGTATAGCATATTATATAGTAAAGTAAAATATATAGTTTAGTATAATATATAGTATATTATAGTGCTAGTATATATTATAGTATAGTCTAATAGACTTAATGCATATATATGTTGTATAACACAAAGCATTATAGTATAGTATATATAGTATTATACTATAAAACTATATATTATATATAGTATTTATAGTCTAGAAGATATACTATATATACGATAATATATATGGTATGTATAGTATAATATATAACAAATAATATATATGTACCATATATTATATGTAGTACATATCCTATTTTCAATTAACTAGCACTATACGTTCGATCATGAATGATTGTACGTTCGAATGTGAATAGTTGTGGAGGGAAATGATTGTGAGAATTGAAAATATGTAAAATACGTGCGAATGTATCATTCGATATTCGAACTTATATTAATTTTCGTGCACACGATTTTTTGATACGTTCGAACGTGATAATTCACATGGCCGGAACACTCCCGCGTTAAGGGTATACATATACATGAAACATCATCATATGTTACATTTGCACGTCTAGTTTGTAATGTTCAAACGATATGAAATGACACAGACATGGTGGGACACTTAGGCCGGATCTGATTCGTTATGTTGGAAAAAAAAATTTTTACGTTTGAACGTAGTGTAAATTTATTAAATTCATTTAAAAAGTTGCAGCTAAGGGGTGAGGTTTTTTTTTTAATCCACAGTTTTTTAATACTAAATATTTTTACTGTGTACTAATTTATTTTTGTTAATTTTGAATGAGTGTTTGTTCAAACTTGTTGAATGAGCATTTAGAGAAAAAGTTTGATTAATTATGTATATTTCTAAGAAAATTATTTCAAATTTATATTTAATTTATTTTATATTTATTGAGTTGGCTTCCATGGTTATTATGTTGTGAATGTGTTGTCTAAGTGTGTTAGAAACATGTATAGGCTGAGTATAAAGAATATATTCACTATGAAAAAATCGTAATTTGTCTGCATTTGATAAGCACCAGCAACAATTAAAATAAATGTTGCTAATAAATTAACGGCACTTATTTACCGGCGCAATGAGATACATCCATCAATAATAAACTGTCCTCCAAGTTTGCATTTTGCAACTAAATGTATAATCAAGCACCAAAATCGTAAAAAATGATAGGGAAAATATCATTCTTAATTGGCACAATATGTAGGATACTCTAGATTCCAATTGATCCAAATCTTCAAACCACATCGTTTTCAAACAAATTCTCTAGAAGAATCCAAATAGCTTGATTAAAGGTTCTATAACCTTCTTAGGCAACGATTCACGTAATGCAATTAACAGGAATTGTTGCATCAGTATATGACTATCATGACTCTTCATGCTCACTATAGTACACTATTGAAGTTTGACACAATGTGAAATATTTGAAGCATAACCATCTGTCACTTTTACATTTTTTTTATAAGGTTTAATAAATCTTCTTTTTCTTTATTACTCATTGTGAAAATAGCTGGAGGCAAGAGGCAAATATGTTTTAATTGCAATTTTGATAACAGGATAAAGTTGTGGTCTCAAACCCATCTCTTGTAAATTAAGGCGTGCTTGTATGCCATCTTTTGATTTTGTATCAATATTTAACAATGTGCCAACGATATTATCCACCACATGTTTTTCAATGTGTATCACATCAAGATTATGACCCAATAAATTCTTTTTCCAGTAAGGCAAATTAAAGAAAATGCTACATTTCTTCCATGAGTGTTCCTTAACATCAATGGACCCCACACTCTATTTCTTTTACAATTTCTTCTAGTACTGCATCCTTCATCCTTTAATTATTCCAAAATGTCATAAGTTGTTGTTATAGGAGGAGAATCAATTTCTTGTGTACCATCAAATGTTCTTGTCATCATTCTCCACCTATGATTTCTTGGCAAAAATCGTCTATGTCCTATATAGGAAAATTTTCTCCATGTTTCAATTATCCAAATCATGTAGTACTTATACAACAATGACATGCTAAATGACCTTTGGTATTCCATCCTAACAAATCACCATATGCAGGAAAATTATTTATCGTCTACATTAAAGCTGTACGCATTGTAAAGATCTCTCTAGAACAAACATCATAGGTTGGTGCTCCAACCTCCCATAGTTCCTTTAATTATTATATTAGAGGCTCTAGGTATATATCTATATTCATTAAAAGTGATTATAGGCCCAGTATAATCAATGATAGCATGAAAGTTGTTTGTTTCATGCACATCCAGAGAGATAAATTGTAGGGTACCAATATAACTAACTAGGTACTACAGAAAATTCTCATATTATCAAAATGATTAAAGCCATCCGCAGATAAACCAAGTCTAACATTGTCAGGTTCAGAGGCAAACTCATAATGTTGTGAATTAAATGTCTTCCAAGCCAAACCATTATTTGTAGCATTTGTGCGGCTTATAGCATGCCATTTCATTTGTGAAGAGGTCTTCGATGACATAAAAAGCCTTTACAATTTTGGTTTTAACAGAAACCATCATAATACTTTCGTTGGAAGCCTGTAATTCTATGATTTCTTTTAGACCTTTCATCCATGGACTCATTTTGCTTCCACTTTCATACTTTACATACCATGCATATTTCCAGATTCTCATTATCCTTCTAAAATAACATATGACCATTGTGACATACTAAACCATTTAAATTAAATTTTAATTAGTAGCTTAAATTAAATTTAAATAGAAAAAAAAGGAAATTGGGTTGCAGTTACCGACTACCATACCCACTCAGAGTATAAATGAGTAGGAAAACCTGTTATTGACTTTGGGATGACTATCGGTGTGAACCGAGTTATCTGGTTCTGAACTAGACCAATAAAAAACAATCAGCACTAATAAATAGTCTTATTTTTGGACATCGTTGCTGAATTTTTATTTTTTTTAAGGGTAAAGCTGTTACAGGCTTGCCAAATTTACAATGCTAACTTAAGTCAAAGGCTTTTTTTTTTTTTTAAATAAGACTTATGGTCACATGTCCAAGAGTGACCCCTCCCCACGTTATTAAAATCCTCATTTATGGCAAAGGGAAACCGTGGTTACAAACCGAACCAAAAACCAACATTATGCCCAAAGAATAAAAAACCAACAAATAAACCAATACATGAAAACCCCCAACAAAACCCAAAAGAAATAAAACTAAGAACATCTCATATCCTAAGACTCGGCAAACCCAGAAAATGCAACTGAAGCAAACCGCAAGCATGACGAGGCAAGTCACATGAAGTCATATAAATACACTCGATCCCTTCCTCGCCCTATTTAGCAAGGAAATTAGCAACTCTATTGCCCTCCCTAAATTGGTGTAACACCATATATTAAGTACCATTCAGACCCTGCATAACTTCCTCCCAATAATCCCATAGGTACCACACCGTGCACTTCTTTGTCCTAAGCCAATTAACTATCAAAATTGAGTAACTTTCAACACAACAGTCCATCCACATTTAATTTCACCCACCCTTCCCGTGGTTTACTCCACAAGATTATTTTCGGACTCTTTACTACCACCTCCCTCACCGGAATGCCCAACTTAGATAGAATACTACGATCAAAATTAAATAAAGCTCTTACCTTCAATAGCTTGGACAAGAAGACCTCCAGCCAATATTTAATTGAACACCAAATTGTTTCCAACGAATCATGCCGCCCCTGCATACACGCATCACACCTCCACTTCCAGAGTCTCCAAGAAATAAGCGTCGGCATGATCCCAATTAATACCCCACGCTGCATCGACTTTTTGCACAACGAAACCAAACTTTGTATCTCGACCACCAGTCTTCGAAGGCCATGCATGGGACTTTTAGCAAGCAAGCAGCACGATGCCACACTTCAAACGTCACATTCCCCTTAAACAGAACATGATCCCGATCTTCCACCCCTCCCCTGGAACAACAAACACATCTTGAGGCCAAAGAAACACCTACCAATTGCACCCTCTCCTTAACAGGTAGACAAGTAAACCTTGCCTTCCACATGCACACTGACATCTTTTTTGGAATAAGATTGTACCAGATCCAGTCCAAGCCCTCCACCTGTGAATGCTTAATCCATGTTACCTCCCATGCCAATTTGGTCGAGAACCACCCATCCACACAATGATGCTAAACTAGAATATCTAGCCCCTCTCTTCTCCCGAGAATTTCTCTTATAATGTCTACAACCACATTTGAGACCACTAGTGAACCCAGCAGCTCTTGATCCCATTGCCCATCCACCCAACACTCTTTCAACTCCAACTTTGGCTGAGTAATAGTAGGCGCTTCAGGCACAAGCACCCCTCTTGCCAACCAACAATCAAACCAAAAGGAAACAGCTCCCTCCCTCATTTTTATCGACATATTTTCCATCACCTCTGGCATTACTCTACAAATATATTTTCAAAACATGGAATCCGAACTCCTCACAGTTGTTTCTAGAAAATGCTTCCCCTTTAGATACATTGCCTTAAAAAACCACATCCACAAATTATCTAATGATAATAAATGCCATACAAACTTCATATGTAATAGCCTTTGTACCTCCGTAAAATCTCTCACACCAATCCCCCCTTCCACCATTGGTTTGCACAATTTTGACCACGACTTCCATTTCCTCCTATTCCTGCCATGATCTTCTCCCCAAAAAAAGGAAGCTAAAATGGAATTTAACTTCTTCAAGACCAGTTTTGGCATATGCACCACTACAAGCAAATGAGTAGACAAATTTGCTAAAACATGTTTAATGAGAACCAATCGCCCACCTTGAGAGAGCAACTTAACTTTCCAACCTGCCACTTTTTGCTGAAACTTAATGACTAAAGGCTCAACTATTCTCGCATTCATTCTCCCAACAACCAGAGGCACACCAAGAAAACAAGTTGGGAGTTTTCCTTCAACAAAACCTATGAGAGGTAGAAGAGATAACCTTCTTGATCCTGAGAATTTCTCTGGAAAAAAAATAATGCCGACTTCTCCTTGTTTATTTTTTGTCCCGAACACGTCTCATATTTATTTAAAGTTTTCAGAAGCACCTTCAAAGACTTTTTTTCACCATTAGTAAAAATCAATAAATCATCAGCATATAATAAATGAGAGATTAAAAGAGCCCTCGAGGGTGGGAAAAGCTCCCAATGCTACCCTGCTGAAACTCCTTCTTCAATAAACGAGAAAGCACCTCTTCCATAATAATAAACAAATACGGCTATAAGGCATCCCCTTGCCTCAACCCTCGCATGGGCTAAAAAAAACCCTTATACGTTCCATTCATCATAATAGAGAACCACAAAAGCTGAATGCAAACCTTGATCAAACAACAAAATTTCCCTAAGAAGCCAAAGCTCTTCAAAACAGTTAGTAAAAATCTCCAGTTCACCCGATCATATGCTTTAGCCATATCAATCTTCAACAAGACATTCCCAACCATAGTCTTTTTATTGATTGCTTTTACCATCTTTTGAGCCAAAGTGATATTTTCAAAGATACTCCTTCCTAAAACGAAAGCACCTTGTTCATAAGAAAGCCAACCCAAACCCATCTGCCCCGGACTGCTCAACCTTGGAATGGAATCAAGAGCCTCCCTAACCTCCTCTTCTGACGACCTCCAACAAAGAGCCTCATTCTCCTCCACCGATACCTCCTCACTAATTAATGTCGACAAGTCGACCTGTGCTGGCTCACATCCCTCACCCAAAAAATTTGAAAATTCCTAACAACTCCCATGTGAACTTCCTTTGGTGAGGGCAACACCCTCCTGTCAATAAGTGTCATCGAAGAGATCACCGTCTTGTGTTTTCTCATGTTTGTAACCGCATAAAAAATTTTGAATTCTGGTCACCTTCATCTAGCCATTTTTTCTTAGCCAATTGCGCCAACCTAGCCTCTTCATTTTGCTCCCAATAGGCCAATTCTGCCTTAGAAACCAACAACTCCATCTCCACTTCTTGCTGATAGCCCTCTTGAAACTGGACCTATATCTTCTCAATTCTCTCTTCGAGTTCCAAGATAGCATTCCCAACATGACCAAAAACAGTTTGTTCCATGTTCGCAACACCACCTTTAATTTTTTAAGCTTTGTCGCAAGTCTCCACAAACCACACCCCTCAATAGGCTCCCTCCAAACTACAACAACACAAGCCTGAAAAGATGAATGACTAGTCCACATGTTTTGAAATATGAATGTCAAAGCGCCATATTTATCAACTGTCATCGAGCCCCAAATAAGCATAGGATTGTGGTCCGAAGTCTTCCGATTAAAATAGTCCATGGACATTGAAGGAAAACAACTCAGAAACTTGTCGTTCATGACCACACGGTCCAAACGAGCCCAACTACGTGCACAACCATATTGGCCATTGCACCAAGATAGCCGACGCCCCTTTACTGGCAATTCAAGAAGGCCACAACAATTTAAGCATTGATTGAACTCATTCATGGCCACCAGAGGTCTAGGATTACCCCTATCATTTCACCGTCAGCACAAATAATATTAAAATCACCAACCACTAGCCACGGAATATCTCCGTCATGACGCTCCAGCGCTTGCCAAAGCTCCCTCCTCTCTTGATAAGTACATTTTGCATAGATAAATGTTAAAACCAACTTCTGATCTACAACCTGGAAGCAGCCTGTCAAAAATTGGTTCGACATATCAATAATATTTACATCAAACTCGTCCTGCCATAGAAGTCACACATTCCCACCTACCACCTCATTTGAACAATAAAACTTGAAGCCAAGTTAACTAGCAAGACATGGTAATTTATCCTCCCCTGTGAATAGTTCCATAATAGCAACAATAGAGACGTTCCATTTGTTCACTAACCCATTCAATCGTTTCCTTGACGTACGTAAACCATGTAAATTCCACGCTAGAACCGAATCAATCATTTGTTAAACTTGGAGGACCTGGACAATACCTGTTGAGACTATCTCAACCCCACAGGATTTGTATTCCCCACCCTGCAATATGAAAACCTTCCCGCACCAGTTTCCACATTGGACTCATAACCACTGTCAATTGCAATCTGTGCAAAGAATTCCTCCTTCTCACAATTCAAAAGATGACCATCTTGAACATTGAACTTAGGTGCCACACCCCTCCCTTCTATCTCTAGTGCATCTGCAGTAAATCACGATGAGCCTCCACTATCCCACAAGGGAAGCCTGCCCACTAAACATTCTTAGCCTTTGTTTGTCCACCATTGCCTATTTGTTTTTGTTGTTTCCCAACGTATCAACCAAACCACAAGTTTTCACCAAAATCCCATCCAAACCATCCTCGACACCTACTTGCAACGCCAATAGCAACGATTTTGGGGCCCCTAGGATCCTATCGTCACTTCACATGCCTCTACCTGAGCCTCACCCTCAGGCAGAGTCACCACCTCATTTGTCTCCCCATTTGTCTCTCCTACTTGCACCTCACCCTCAGCCTGACACCCCACCACACTTGACTGCACCTGAAAAACCCCTACTTGAGCATCACCAATCTAAGAATCCCCTGCTTTTTCATCACCAATCTGCGTATCCACTACTTGAACTACACCCTCAGGTAAGGCCACCACCGTTGTCAACTCCTTAGCAACCTGAGTGTCCTAAACTGTACCAGACTTCGTATTAGTTTTTTCATGCCACACTTCCTTGCGCATAGCCTGCTTACCCCACTCCTTTCTATCCAAAGCACGACGAACCATTGTCCGCCCCATTCTATACACCACTTCAGTATGCCCTTGACTCCTACATTTAGAACAATAGAACCCCAACTTTTCGAACCAAACAAGTTGCCAACGCTTCTTCTTTGCTACCACAATGGGAAAACCTTGACCAACTCAGCAGCTAGATCCACCTCCACACAAATTCTAGCGCCTGTCACACGAGTCTTGTTCAACGTTACACTGTTTGTGCTAAGATATCTATCAAACCTGGTAGCTAGAATTTGAAGTCAATCCTGACAATACAAGTGCACCGGTAACCCTAGCAAGAAAATCCATTAAGCCGCCAAAAAAGGTTCATTAGCCAAGGAAAAATCTTTCGACCAATGAAAGATCCTGAAATTGCACCCCGCAATCACACGGCCCTCCCGCGCCCACCCATGGATAAAATCTCTTTCACTTGCCATCTGCAACAGAATGTGATAATCATCCATGAAGCTTACGATAGGAATCTCTAACAGCCCTCACGTCTTAACAAGAGCCAAACGAAAAAATTTCAAAACCAGTGCAAACCGAAATTCCTTTGCCGCTTTAGACATCTCCGCCTCTATAAACACAAATCCCAATTCACCGTCCACCTCCACTGGATACCTCATAAGTATCTAGAACCCCAAAGGATTGGTTGTCCGAGACAACGCTTGCACATAGGTCCTCTGCACAAGCCCACCATCCTTACCACCAAACACACCTCCAGCACCACTCATACCACCTTCTGCCTGAGACCCTTTCAGTACCGACGACACCAGAGGGCCAAGGGACGTCGCCATAGGCGAAGTCCTTGGGTGAAAACCTAAATGTGAACCAAAATAATAGCTCTGAGAAATACGGAACCTAACTCGCCAGTATTTAACTCATTGGATTGATTAAAGGAACACTCCATTATGTTCTCTTTCCAAGTAGTCTAAATTTAAGGCATCATTACTTTTGTGGGTTTGCATAAAACCAACTTTTATGATGGTCGTTTCTGGAATATAGGTCACAACCATATATTATAAGTGATTGACTTATAAACGATTTAAAATGTGTCATATCTATAAGTGTGATTAAAAATAATAAAATTAATAATATAAAGGGTTGCTACTCTTATCTATATAACATTTTTTCTATAAATCCTATACATATCTAGAACTAAAGAAAATTATTAAATAATCTATAAGTACGCATGATTTGACATTCTCATTCTATTCGACAAGACGAAGCTGGGATGTTTATCTTAGAAGGGATCGGAAATGATGCTAAAATGTAATAGAAAAATATATATTTTGATAATTGATTGACAACTAATTTTTTAAAATTGTTGTGTCATGCCATACTATCGTTGCCTAAATGTTATAATATATTTATATATATATATATAACATATTAAAAGGAGCTAACATGAAAAATGCACTTAATGCTCCTTCAATTAACTTAAGTGATCAGATCAATATCATATATATAGATATATATCATATACTATAAGTGCTACAGACACAAAAAGATTTTAATTTTCTTGATTTTAAACAACTCTGGGATGGTTTATTTAGCAGCTTGGATGGAGTGATTTTAGAATAGGTTGTTGCCATATTTCACAAACTATGGACTAGAAGGAACTGCTTTGTTTTTAACGATAAATTTAATGGCCTGTCTGCTCTACTTAAATATGCATTAATTGATATGGAGGTTTTTCATAATATTCATCAGTACTCAATATCTAATTTGATAGTATTCCTCAACAGGTAATTGATATGAGGTGGAGTCCACCAACGGATCCCTTCTGCAAACTAAATTTTGATGCTGCTTATGACTCTAAGAAAAGGCTTATGGGCATTGGTATAGTGGTAAGGAACAACAGGGGGAGGTTGAAATTGTGGTTTCTGTTTCAAAGTTGCATGTCTGTTTTGCATTCTGAGTAGAGTGTTATGCTCTTATTAAAGCATCCATATTGGTTTCTTTAAATTGTTTTTCATCTTCAAATTTAACTCATTTTATCAAAAATTAGCCCACATTGAATTAGCCAACCTTTTTTCATCCCAAATATGAGCTACAGTAATTTCATCTTTTTCTTCAAATATGAAAAGTCATGTAGCAAGTCTATATCAATTATTTATTAATTTCATCTTTTTCTCTTATGTTATTTTGACATTATTATATTATTGATGTGACATTTTTATGGATTGTATATATAGAATTTTTATTTACATATGAGATTTTATCATCTATGTATATATGAGATTATTATATTATATTGTGGGATTTTTATAAATTCTACATATGAAATTTTTATTTACATATGAGATTTTATCATCTATGTATATATGAGATTATTATATTATAGATTGTTGGGTTGTGAAAATAAAAATAAATATGATTGTTGGAGGTTATTGAAGATTAAGAAAATAAAATAAAAAAGTAATTAAAAAATATAAATTTATTAAAGAAATATAAATAATAAAAAATAATAATATTTTATTACTATAGAGAATGTGATGGCTAATCTAATGTAGATTTTAAGTGTTGAGTGGTTAACTAAAAGTTAAAAAGTTAAAAATTTTATAAATTTTGAAGATTAAAATAATCAATCCAATGCCAATACTCTTAAGGGTATTCACCTACGTCAGGAGATGAATCTGAATCAAGTGCTCTTCGTGGGTGATGCTAAACAAGTGGTTGATGGGGTTAATGGGAGCAGTGATGATTTCTCTTGGAAGGGTCAACTGATTGATGATATACAGCATTTAATTTATGCTCATGCTAGTTGGAAATTATACTTTGTTAGAAGAGGTGGAACTAGGCTGCTCATGTTGCTACAAAACTTGGCATGTGTTTAGAAAATGAGTCTATATGGATTGAGGATGGTCCCCAGGAAGTTATGTCTATGATTCAGTTTGACAAGTCTTGTATCACTTGATTGCTTTAATGAAATTATCATTTCTTAAAAAAAAAAAAAAAAATTACGTAAAAGTAATCCTATAAATTGATATAATTTCAGTGATCGTTAAATTTATTTTACGATAAAAGTAAATTTACAATTTAACGAATTACATAAAATCACATCAATTTATTAGATTATTTTTATATAATTTTTTTACAAACTAAAATATTTCTAATATATAATAGGTTAAAGGAAATACGTTATAATTCATACCAGCTTAAAGGAGAAAAAACACAAAGTAATAATAAACAATCCAAGAAATTATAAGGAAGTAGAAAACGTGTCCATGTGGAAGATAGAATCAGACAAAAAAAAAAAAAAAAAATTAAGGATAAGGTTGACTATGGCCTTTAATAATAATAAAATTAAAAGCAATCTATATGTCTGCATTCTCATCTTACAGTCTTTGCTCGCATAAACCGTCACTTCTGACTATTTGGTTTTTTGAGTGACGTTGTAAAGTCTCAGATAAAAACTAATTTATGTTTTTGTGTTTTTGCAATGTTAATGGGGTTTTTGGACTTATTTTATTGGAATTTGACCTAATTTACTCTTCTTCTTTTCTTTTTTTGTAAATCATTGTATGTTATAATAACTTATAATTGAGCTTTTTTTTTAATTAATCTTTTTCCTTTTATGTTATATCTATTATCTTTTTGTTTAATTACACACTTCAGATGGAATTTTTATTAAAAGTTAAATAAAATATTATTAGAATGTAATTTTTTAATATTAGTTTTGTTTTGAAATTTAAAAAAATTGAATTGCTTATTATATTTTATGTGAAAATTTGTAAAAATTGTAATGATTATATTAGTTGAGATGAGATAGTTTAAATTTAAATATCCAAACCAGTCCTAAATAATTGTTTCTTTAATGTCTTGCTCGGGCCTTCTTCAATTACGAGGCCATAGGGCCGGTTTGGGTGCTAAGGTGTTTTCAAATAATCTGAGATAGTTTCATATAGATAAATATACTCTCGATTTAAACACATACAACTTATTTCATCTAAAATAATCTCTTCTTTTTTCTTTTTAAATCTTAACTCAACACTGTTCATCGATAGGATTATTATTATTTATTCATAAAATAACTAATCAATTATTAATAAGACTTATTATATTTTTCAACTTTTCATAAAAAAAATTAACATATTTCAACCTAGTGATACACGTCAAAAAATCTCAATAGAACCTATAAAACTCCCTCAATAATCTTAACTAATTACTATTTACAGATAAATTCAGATCATTTAAAATACTTATAGCTAGACAAGCTAATAATTTTGTTGATAAAAACAAAAAAACAAACAGTTGCCATTGATTTCTATACGTCTTTAAGAAAAGGAACAGTGACCATTGATTTCTGCCACGCACATGATTTGTGGTTGAAAAGCCACATACCGACACATTTCCTCCTATTTTTATTTTTAAAATATTTGTGACAAGTTTCTGGTCTACTTTAAAATTTTGATACTATAATGTCGTTGTTATAATTATTTATATAAATATTGATTTTTAATAATATATCATCTTATAATAAAATAAAAATATTGTGTATTCAAAATCCTATAATATCATATATTCTTATTTTCAAAATTACTGAAGAAATATTCTAAAACAAGGAGGTAGCCAAGAGAGATGACAAAAGAGAGAAGCCACCGTATTAGAAAATAGATTGACAATAGGGATATTTTTGGAAGCAAGCGGCTTCATAAGTCAACTTTTTTTAATTTTTGTCACAATCCAATAACAAAACATTTATCCAATAATATAAGAAGCTGATGCGGCATTGTTTATCACCTTAGCCATCAATACTTTAAACAGACCGTTGTCTCACGAGCACGATGTTGACATTTTTCTGCATAGACTTTCTTGGTGATCAAACAACAAGAAGAAGAAGCATAAGATATGACACTGATGAAAAATTATTAAACCATTGTTTTGAATTTCGTTTTATTTAAGTAAGAATGATCGGAGTTTTCTGTGTTGGTGTAGTATCAATTATACTATACATTCTTATTTCGTTATATTCGAAATTCCGACTCATTTTAGACTACATTTCATTCCGCATGATTTTAATGGCAATTGAAAAATGCTATTTATACTTATAGTTTTATTTACATAACCCTACATGTTGATTTGTCCGCGATTGAAAATGGTAACAATTTTAAAATTCTAGATTTGAAATTCAAATTAATAAAGAAAATACTGATAAAATGGTATTGACATTCTGTACTTATAATATTGTGCATACGTGTAACACTACTCATAACAATTTTTTCATTTTCCTGATTTTGGATAATGTTCTTTTACCTTGACTCAAGTTTGTTGTTTTTTAATAATATCTTTTGACAATAATATTTCTACTTTTGAAAAACATGCCACATAAACAATATAAGTGAAAATGACAATGTTAAAGATGGAGAACATCATTTTTCTTAAAAGAATAGAAATTTATAAGATGTACAATATTTTGAAAAAGTATATAGTTGAAAAATAAAAAATTAATGTTTTTCACTAAAATGGTCACTAAATAATTAAGAAAATTCAAATATACAATCAATAAAATAGAAATAAGGAGGTAATTGAGTTTTAGATATGCTACCTAAAGAGAAGATTTTTCTATCAAAAAAGAAAAAGAAAAAGAAAAAGAAAAAAAGAAAGATTCTCACCTTTTATGTATGAAATAAAAAAATAAAATAAACTTATGATCGAAGTACAATAACAATATCCTTTGACAATAAAGTTTGTTCACCAAGGAAAAACTTCTGAAACTCTTTAAAAGTAGAAACCGAGTGCTGAAGAGCTCTTACAAACCTACGTAGCTTCAATTCCGGATTGTAATCTTCGTTAAGGAATCATTGTTTTTACAAACTATTTTTCTTCATCTCATCTCATCTCATTATTAGAACTTTCTTAAAGTTTCAAACAAGATTAAAAAAATTCAATTTTTTCAAATCCTCAAACAAAAATAATATTATAATAATATTTTATTCAAATTTCATCTCAACTCATCTATGTAACCAAACGAGACCACTTGACTTCTTGCAACGCCACTAATGGACTCATTGCCAATCTCTAGAATAAGATGATGGAAAATCATAATGATGATGATTTTTATAAGAGGGATACTATTCATAATCACAGTACTTCCAAAGTATCTAGCTGGTCCAAAACTCATCACATGGTTCAAGGTCAAATTTTACTACCACAAGTTGTTTCATTTATGTTCTGACTCAAACTCCTAACTTCGAAACTACGGAATATCAGCTCGTACCAACTGAACGTTAAAGCTCAATATATCACAAAGTGTTTTATGTACTCTTGCAGAAAACAAATTTGAAATTTTAAAATTAATAATGTCTCTTAAGTTTTTTAAACAAGTGGTGATTTTAAATTTTTACATACTTGACGACAAGTCGCATGCATAGTTTTTTTAATTGATTGCGCATCTCGTGAGAGTTTAATGAAGTATCTGGTTCTTCAAATTTTTATTCAATTTTGAACCAAACTTAACCCAAACCAATTACAACATAATTGAACTAAGTTTTCTCCTTAGAATATCCCAACACTTTATTTTTTATAATCGCAAGAACAAAAGAAACATGTATTTTGATCATAATGATGTGATAAATTAGGCCACTGCTATGAAATATAACTACGGTGAAACTTTGCTGAGTAACATTAAAGAAAAAGATACCATTTGTCAAGCTACTCACCATAAACAAATACGGTACTTAGAGAGAAACAATAAAGAAGGACCAAAACAAGAAAGCTCATAGCTATTTCCATAGCAATTCTTTAGGAATTGGACGAATAAATTCAAATGATTCATACACATACCAAGTAAATAAAGACGGAAACTAAAGAGATGTTTATTACCTTTGTATCACAGTAAAACCTGTTATTACAGTGTCTTCCATGTCGCTCCCACCAACCAATACCAGAAGTTGAAAATTGTGTGGCATCACTTAATTATTTGTACAGTAAACTGCAAATATGGAAGGGAAAAAAGGAGAGAAAAATTCTCAAATATGCACATGAGCTCAGTGTAAAAATTAAGTTCTCGGCACATTCTTGATTTTGGAGACATTACTCCGCTTGGGAGAGAACATTGAGCAAACCCAGAACCAAAATCCCTTCTTCTTCTTTGATGGTGTAGATACAGCATCCCTCTTTGCAACAAAATCAGCCATGTACTGAACAACAGCCTGGTGAACAATGGAGATAAATAAGTTAGTTTCATATGACTAGATTAACAGGAAACAGAAACTTAAAAAGAAAGAAAACCAATGTTCTAAAGTGGAGATCCAACACCAAGATCACCTGAGCACCCAATGTAGTTACTTGTCTTGGTGGCACTTCCAAAGGTGTTTCGTCTGCACGGAAGACTCTCAAATTTGACAAAAGCCCGAAAGAATCTGGCAATGTTCTTATTTGATTGTCACTTATATCCAACTCTTCAAGCATCTCAAGATTCCCGATAGATCTAGGCAAGGCTCTTAGATCTGCAAAGTTCTTCCCCACAATCAATTTCTTTAGACCTACTGCAAAACATAGGTTTTCTGGTATATATTCAAGTTCATTGAAGCTGGCATCAAGTTCCTTCAAATTGGAAAGGTTGCCCATTGTTGTTGGCAAACCTTTAACTCTATTGTAGTGCAAAGTAATGATCTCCAAGCATTCAAGCTTTCCAATTGCCTCAGGAAGAGCCCTGAGCTGATTGAAATCTAATCTCAGCTCCACAAGCGATGAACAAGATCCAATTGTGTAAGGTAATTCCACAAGCTCATTAGTTTCTACATTCAGTCTCTTCAAGCAAGTAAAATTCCCAATTATCTCTGGTAAATGAGTGAAGTTATTCAAGCTCAAATCAAGATTAATGAGATTTATCAAGTTGCCAAAAGAATCTGGCAGTGATTTCAACCTATTTGCATGGAGGTCAAGATCAGTGAGATTGATCAGCTCCCCAAATGAGTCAGGAAGGTTTATAAGTTGGTTTGAGTGGATGTCAAGCTTTTCCAAGGCCCTGAGGCCACCAATTGTGTGTGGAAGAGCCATAATTTGGTTCTCAGATAGGTCCAAATCAGTGACCTCTGATAATTTCCCAATTGAGACAGGAAGCCATTCCATACGATCCATTAACTTCGCCTTAAGATCAACAACTACTGCCCCAGCTTTAGCAGATTTTTCAATCAGAGCTGCTACCTTCATCAAACTCAACTTCTTGGAGTCTCCACCACCTACGAATGTACCAAGAACTACATCAAGACATTGAAGAAACTTCAACTATCCCGATATGGGCCTAGTTTTCGAAGGAAACACAAGAGTTATGGAACAAATCGACTTCTGAAAACTCAAAAAAGTTCAGTTTCTCGAGAGATAATAGAAGAATCACCCGTTCGAATATGTTTTTAGTTTTCTTTTCTTTAGTTTTTTTGTTCTACCTAATCGACTTCTGAAAACTCAAAAAAGTGATGTTTCTCGAGAGATAATAAAAGAATCACCCGTTCGAATATATTTTTAGTTTTTCTGTTCTTTAGTTTTTTTGTTCTACCTAATGTTGGCTTCATCTGCAACATGAAATTGATAAATATAATTATTTTCATCTGACAAAACAGGAAGCGAAATAATTTTCCAGAATATAAGAAGCCAACTAATGTTTTCCATGGCAGGTTTCTCTGGAATTCGAATCAGGTCGTGAAACTACTAAATTCTAGAAATAAAAGAGAAATACGCTAACCTGAAGAGAAAATAGAAGCCTTTGTGGAAGCACTCCTAGTCAAACCCTTCGAAGTCTCTCCCTCTGGTTCTTCATCTTCCTTGTTCTTCATCAAATCCTCATCACTGATTATACTCTCTCTCCCAAATTTATTAAATTTTTCATCCAAAACAACATGTTTCTCATCCTGGGTATCCCCAGAAACCAACCCAGAAGCTCTCTGAATGAGTTCATCAAATTCATGAAACATCTTGTCAAGCTCAACCAAGTGGAGAGCCTCCTTCTTCTGTTCATGGCTCTGGAACAAAACCATGTTCTTCCTCACTTGCTGCAGCACAGAGAAGATACCCGCAGGGACATCTTGGGAAGCCCTTTGCTTTGAAATTTCTTCAAGCTTCATCTGCTCCTCGGTATCCACAGTTTTCAGCACAGAAATGGCTGCTTCAACCTCTTCAATGGAAGGTCTTGTTGGCAGTGATCTATAGATTCTCGTTATTTCTTCTACTGTTTCTGCAAAGGCAGGTGATGGAGGCTCTTGCTTGGGTAATACACCCATGGCTGTTGTCGTTTGGACTTTTGGAACAACTGATTTGGGAGGAGGAACTGGCCTTGGTTTTGAAGCGTCGAAGGGCTGTGGTTTTGGATTCTTTGGATTAGACTTGTAATACAACAAAGATTTAAATAGTGGCAAAGAAAAGATTTTATCTGAATTTTCTAATCTGGTATCAAGGAATAAAAAATGTATTTATTTATTTAATTTCTTCTACCAAACTCTTATCTTATTGTTTTTTTAATCATCTTTACGTTTGCTTTCAAGGTATTTGGCTGGCATTGCTTTAGCTGTTTTCCATGATATACTGTTGGCTATCAGAGGATAAAAACCAAAAGTGTTCTTTTAGAGCTGGTTTCGATTCATAAACGAGAGAAGATGTTAAATAAAAATTAAGGCTTAGCTAAAATATTATTAGAATATTATTTTTTTAATATTATAATTATTTTAAGATTTGAAAAAATTGAATTAAGATTTGAAAAAAATTAAATTGTTTATTATATTTTATATAAAAATTTAAAAAAAATTAAAATCATAAAATGAGATGGAACACTCTCTGAATCCAAACTAGCTTATGATCCTTCCGCTAATTTAGAATACCCAAAGGAAGACATGCAATTAGAAAACTAAAGTAGAAATGAAGATAAATAATGAGAAAATATTGAGAGCAGCCACTATTCATCACTACACACCACACATCCTATAAAAAATATCTATATATCTTATGAAAAGCATCCATACACCCTATAAAAACCTATAAGTGTGTGGTGTACAGCATGAATAGTGGCTGGCTCATATTCATAATGTACGTACGCGGTAGTTTAGGAATAGTTGGGGGTATATGTGTTGGAGATTTTTAATGCATTAGATATGTGTACCATGTGTATTTAGTTTTCCGCTAAATGTTGCATATATGGGGCGAGCGCTTGTAATATTTGGGATGTTTTTCTACGACTTTGAGGTGATCAATTCCATATTGAAATTAAACTTCTTGTTGATACATTAATTATTGATCGATCGTGAGAAAATATAATCTATAACAAAGAATTAACATTTCTATTTACTGCTTTAAGCGAGAGCTTCTTAGTTAATTAATTCACACCTTTGGGGAGCATGCTGGCTATGTTGCAACCCTTTTTCAGGATTTGAGTCAGTTTTTCAGCATATAATATTATTTTTTTTTCACTAATGATGTTCTATATATAATGTGTACATTTAGTGTGTGGGTTTTGTGAATTTAATCACAGCTGCATGGAGGTTTTCTTTTCTTTTCTTTTAATTTTTTCAACTTTTTTTCACGATGATATTTCAATTTTATTAATAATCGATCACTAATGACACAGTAATAACACAACATTGATACAAGAAGAAAGCTAGGTTACAAAAAAATAGGACTAATTTTTTTATGATGCATATTATATATTACAAGTGGTACTGAATGGAGATAGTGTCTCTCTGTTTTCTCAAGAAAAAATAGAGTACTTTTTCCTAGTGCTATCAGGAGGATCGAAGATTAATATTTGAGTTCTTTATAACAAGGAAACCTTTTTCCCCCCAAAATAATAAAGTGCCTACTCAGAGATGGTCTCAAGCATACACTGGTCTCCACATTGACATGGAACCAACACAAATTGATACACTTTTCCGAATTCCCATGACCATGTCCTCCACTGTTATCTTCTCGGACAGCAAGTCGTGGAGCTAGCTGTTGCTTTGTCATAACAACTTTCATTATATCTTTGTACGTACCACTTTTACCAATATCCATCCATTGTAGAACAAGGAAAGTAAGCCCGGCTAGATATATAGGAGAAGATAATGAACATGCCCAACCTTCAACTCATATATAATTTAAAGGAAGGTGCCGCAATTTATGGTATTTCTGAGAGTTAAAAACCATAACTTGAGAAACTCGTCCAAGACATCTTTTACAAGCATACGCTTCGTGTGCTCTAAAATCTTGCAGCCAGTTTTCACAATCCTTTAAACTTCTAGGTGGCTGCACCTATAGAGCTGCTTTGAGCTCAAGACTTTCTTTTGTGTCTAGTACCTAATGCTAATTAAGCGCGCAATTGCCCAATAAGCATGCTCCCAATGATTGGTGGAGGCCGAGATCATGTTAAAAAGAAAAAAGGAATTACTAGAGAAGTTCATTTATATGTGTTATGGCGGGAAAGCTAGCTTTGAGAAGTTTTAAGGGGACAAGTGATCAGAGCCATATATTGGATGGTTTGTTACGACTTTTTGAATGGACAACTGAGTACGGGAAAAAGGAAGTATTGTTATGATCAAAAGAGAATCTGGGAATTAATAAAACAAAAAGAGTGCGAGAAAGATAAAAACTTATAGAAAAATATTTCATTCTTAAAAACAATTATAAGAAATTATCTTATAAATCTAATGTAGTTGGGTTAATATTATTCATTAGATTGTAAAATCATAAAATAAATCTGACTAACATGTTAAGCCCCGTTAGTTTATCTGATATTTTTTGGTAGACCTTCTAAAATTTAAGAGAAATGAAATTTGCAGTCATGGTTATGCAAGCGCCCCGTAGTCTCTTTGAAAAAAGTGAATTAATATGATACTCACATGAAAAAAAACTAACTTTTTAATCGTGAACCTCACTCTTTTTCAAAGCGATTGCGCTGCGTTTACACACTACAACAAATATACTTTTTAGTGACGGATTAGAAATAGTGACGGTCTCCAAACCTTCACTAAAATGCATTTTCTGTGACGGTTTGTGGGAACTGTCACTAAATGTTGGGCAAGAATTATTTAACGTACGAACGTTTTAGTTATTTTGTTCGCACGTCACCTAAAAGTTCGAACGTTCTGTCTATTTACTTGCGAACGTAAAAAAATTTAGCGCCAACGTTCAAACGTTATGTCTACTTATGTACGAACGTAAAAATTATTAGCGCCAAAGTTCGAATGTTATATGTTAATTTGCAGAAATTAACCATAATATATATTTGTTTAATATTAAGGTTGCATAAGCTAATATTAAAGAAAATATTGAGAGCATCCACTATTCATCACTGCACACCACACACCCTATAAAAAATATCTATATATCCTATGAAAAGCATCTCTACACTCTATAAAAACTTATAAGTGTGTGGTGTGCAGCATGAATAGTAGCTGCTCCCTAGTAAATCCCATAAATAATTTAGGGATTTGCTATGCATCAGCCACTATTCCCTTTCACACCACACACTTGTAGCTTTTTCATAGGGTTTAGGGGTGCTTTTCATAGGATATATGTGTGTTTTTATAGGGTGTGTGGTGTGAAGTGGTGAATAGTAGCTGATGAAAAGAATTTCTCAATAATTTAAAGTTGAAAAATTATATTTAGGACAGGTTTAGAGCGTGAATGATACATAAAATTTTCATTTCATTATTATAATTTTTCTAAATTTTCACATAAAATATAATAAATAATTCAACTTTTTTAAATTTCAATTCAATTTTTCAACCCTAAAATAATAATAATATTAAAAAATAACATTTTAAACTTTTATATAAAATAAAAAATTCTCATCTCATTTCGCTCACTGCCCATTGATACACCAAACACACTGTTGACGTAGAATCTTGTCAGATGAATTAGCATAAAATAATATTTGTGTTCTGAATTTTTTTTTTTTTAAATAACTGGAGTGTTTCTGAGGATATATACACACTAACTTATAAGTATCCGAAAACTAAAATACAAATAAAAATAGCTAATTTAAAGTTGAAAAATTATAATTAATTTATTGACACACTAAATGCAATGCTGATGTAAAGCCTTGTCACATGAATTAGTAAAGATTATAAATATTTATTAAGGACATTCTAAAAAGATTATAAAAATGCCAAATCTTAATAATGAGTTAATGATTATAAAGAATCATTTAATGTGATTATTACTCTCTTAATCTATATTAAATCCCAAGCTTATGCAAATTATGCCTTTAAGCTTCAAAATTTTTGAAAGAGTAATTCTTGGGAATCCTTTGTAGACGCAATACATGATGATAATCCAATAAGATAGACTGCTTCTATGAGATTATATTCCTCATTATCACTATTTATTATCAAAGATATATATCAGCATACAAATATCAAAATCTTAAAAGAAAATACTGTATAAAAATTTAATTTAAATTAATTAAAAATAATTACCAAAAAAACATATATATCAAAAGAAAATTGCGAATACAGCCAGAGGCAAGCAAGTTAATCAGTGGGACGATAAAGTTTATTTTTATTGTTTTTTCCTTTTGTTCTCTTTCAACCGTGGCTACCTATGTACTGTGTAGCTATGATAATAGGGTTTTTATTTTTTATTTTTTAGAAAATGTATTATTCAGCTATTATTGGGTTTTTATTTTTTATTTTTCTCCCACGATTGTCACACGAAATAAAAAATAAAATAAATAAAACAGTACATATCTTCTGTTCATATAAATAGTGCATGAACATGAGTGCTACATATTCCTCGTTTTTTTTTTCCTCATCTGTATATTGTCTGTGACAATCATTATGTATTTTCGCCTTTGATAATTACTCCCTTTTGGGTTTAACTTTAATTCTTAAACTAACACATATAAAATTTAGAGTAATGTTAGATACAGTCTGAATATAAAAATTTCGTACACTCAATTTAAAAAAAAATAGAATTTATTATTAAAATAATAATTTTTTTTTATGTGAATTTAAGATTTATCATTTTTTTTCAAAAGAAATATATGAGACTTGTATTTACTATGACTGTAAACAACATTTTTCATCAAACATGTTTACTTTTTTGTTTGTTTATAGGGAAGGCTCAAGAATTAGCCCACAAGAGAGAATTCAGCTCAATTTATTTTACAAAGCGACTAGTAAATCAAAGTTTCCCAATAACAAAAAGGAAGTATAAATTATGATCAATAATTAGAAAATATACATTTTGAAAATATAACTACTGTGAAGAAATGATTTCTACAAAAAGAAAAGGAAGAAGAGATGATTATTTTAGAATATGGCATTACAAAAAGAAGATGATTAAAGAATAAAGATTATGATTGTTGGAAAGAAACAATATAGAAAATTATATATAAATATGAAATTAAAAGAAGAGTAATCCTACTATAACATTACAGCACAACTGAAGCTGCCACATAAATAGTACAACTGAAGATGATAACATTAAAGTTTATGATCGAGCTACAGTAAAAAGTCAAAGATGATTCAAGGATGATAAACATTGTAGCTCAAAGTCAATTTTATTTATACTTGCTTAATCCAGTAAGATGTTTTTTTTTATTGGATGACTTTGATAGAGGATGCCTAATGTTAGTAGAGTCGCTATGTGATGCTCTAATACAATTTTGGCAACCAAAATGAGACCATTTTCCGTTGTTTTATTTATTTATTTATTTATTATTTTGGAAAGTAGTCAACTATTTTATGGCAGGCTACGAATGTTACAGGTTTTCAGTTTGAGTTTTCCCATGAGACCTAGCGAGGCTATTATGTCATCAGTGATGACTAAGTGTGGATGCTTTTGAAATCTCAATCATGAAGTGTAATCAATCAAAAGGCCCACCTCAGCATTCTAACTATTTTGTTTTAATTTTTCTAGTGGTTAATCCAATATGACCATATATATATTAAAAGAGAAATAATATTTATAGTCGTGATTGTATAAATAGCGTGCAGTCTTTTTGAAAAAAAGTGAATTAATATGATACTCACATGAAAAAAAACTAACTTTTTAATCGTGAACCTCACTCTTTTTCAAAGTAATTATGTAATATTTGCACATTCCACAACTGTATATAACATTACTCATATTAAAAATATTTTGCGTTCGGTCATGTGAGTTGTTTCATGTATCCAACTATTTTCTCTTAGAAAATCTATGAAAAACTAAAATAAAACAATTAATTTAATGAGTTTCTGTATCAAAATTTGCATATTAGTATTATTAGTTTTTAGTTATACTTATTGATATATTTTTTTGTGGTTTCAAATATTATTTATTTAAACGGAAAACAAATTAAAATGTATAGTAATAATATGATTAAGGATGATAAAATTTAAGATGAAGAATAATATTTCTCTAGAATTTCCAACAAATGTGCTCTTATAACCAATATAGTGCATAGAGTCAAAATAATAAAAAAGAGAACAGAACCAAAATCTTGTTTTGGGTTTGCATTCCTTGGTAGTAAAGGTCAGCCCTGGATAGAGTCCCACTTAGGATTTATGGTGTTTCATTAGAAAAACGTATAAATAGATATATTACTTTAAAGCATATGAAGAGAGTTTTTTAACATTGCCATGCATCCTCCTTATTCTCTTTAAAAGGAAGTAAAAGAATATATATTTTTTTAAATAAAAGACATGGGAAATAATTGTCTCTCAAAGGGAGTAACTTCTTTTGAGGCATCGCAAGCTGGGGTGCATGGGTACCGAGTATTGGTAAAGTGGCAATGTTTGGCGAATGATATTGTGGATCAAAAGGTGACCAAAGCAATGGGATGGCAAGTGACGGTTAATGGTGTATAAAAGGTGATAGATCAGCCAAAAGAGGAAGGCATTCAAAACCTAGTTGAAGAATGATGAGAATGATCCAAACGAGGTAGCATGTGGCAATAATTTGCATTGGCGATGGCGCGTGACAATCACACAATAAAAAAAAAATGGACCATATGATGGCGTTCGAAGTTAGAAAGGCCATCATTCCATTAGTATGGGCCGCATGGGTGGTTAACGACCCTAAAACAATAGAAATAGCCTAAAAAATTTAGAAAAAGAGGGGGAAAAAAAAAGATAGAATGAAGAAAATGATAGAGAAAGATCAAGCCAAACAAAAAAGAGCGGATAGGCGAGAGGGAGAAGCTATCTTGGATCACAGTCCCTCAAGTTTTTATCTCTACTTGAAAGTCTCAAGTCGGAGAAATATAAACACATCAATTGGGGTTGAATAATATTTATTGCTTATTTAATACTTTTCAAGATATTTTTACAGCCAGTAATAATTGTTATATGGTCCAATTTATATTTTTATTTCTATCTCATTTAATACTCCTACAAACTAGCATTTAGGAAACTGAGTTAAGAAGAAGGTAGTGATAGAATCAGGCTAGCTCTTCAAAAAGAATTTTGTTTGAATTTTGGATCTAAACTTTGACGATAAAAACACAATCTAAATTGTCAAGATCCTTTATATCAATTAGCAACACCTTGATTTCTCCATAAGAGAACAAAGGATTGAATCCCCCTCCCCCATATATCCAAAAAAAAAAATCTAAATTATCCATTGAGCATTTAATGTTGTTTGGGAGCTCCACATGAACAACAATATATTTCATAAAGTTTACACTAGGTATTTATATATCTATGAGATCTAGACTTGGGATTTGAATGTAAATTCTAAAATACATCAATCTATTGCAACAATATTGGAAGTACTATGAAAGTCAATCATGCTATGAAAAACACACTCTACATCTCAAACATATGACTTGCAAGAGATTTTGGATTTTCAAACTTCTCTTGGAAATCAAGTTTTTCCATACCATAAGGTGCATAGCATGTTCTCTACACCAACTTACAATTAGGATTTTTCTTTCAGAATCTCTTTGAGGACAACTCTTGATGTTGAGAGCATTGGGAGGTTTCGATAGTGAGTTGTAATGAAAGTTGAAAAAATATTGTTAGACTATAATTATTTTTATTTTGAAATTTGAAAAAGTCTGATTGTTTATTGTATTTTGTTTAGAAATTTAGAAAAGTTGTAATGATTAGATTAAATAAGATTATATGAGATTAGATGAGTTGAAATGATTTTGATATCCAAACCTCCCCAAAAATATAAATATAGTTAGGGATACTTGGGGAATGAGATGAGATAAGAAATATGTGAATAGTACTAGGAAATTAAAATGGTTTGGATAGTTTTAAAAATGAAAATGGTTTATGAATAGTATTGAAAATAGATTGAGTTAAGATATTTTATCGAGTTCTAGGAAATTAGTGAGAAAAAGTTGAATAAAAATATTATAAAGTTTAAATATTGTTAGAATATAAATTTTTAATATTATTTATATTTTAAAATTTGAAAAAGTTGTATGATTTTGTCTTTTGTTTGAAAGTTTGAAAAAGTTGTATTGATTATACGAAATAGTTGAATAATTTAAATTGAAAAGTGTTTATATTTGAGAATGAAATTTTGAGAAATCTTGAAATGAGATGAGATGGTTTGTATTCCCAACCCATAATTTCTTCCAGAATAAAAAATAAATTTTGTAAGAAGTACCTACTTCATGAGTATCTCTCTCCTATTTAAGACCCTCAAGTTCTAGTGGAGGTGTGTGATTCAGATTAGGTTGTGTTTCTATACTCACGATAAAACAATGAGTTTTACATTGAGTTTTTCTTTTTCTTGTAGTTGTGCAACGAACTAGCCCCTCTTTCTAGATCATTATAGAGTTATTTGATCACATAAAAAGAATTAATTCTTTATACCTTGTGGTCAATCTATATATATGATGTGACGCTCAATGACTCTAAACCTTAAAGTTCGTTCAAACACCTAACCATACATGAAAATTGCACTTGTTACTGACATTGGGCTATAAAACTTACAGACATAATCAAATGCCAGTCCACTTTTTGTGCCTATTTTACAAAATTTTTTCTATCATTATAGATGAAAAACATCATTTTTCTTAAAAGAAAAGTAAGATGTACAATATTTCGAAAATGTGTATGGTTTAAAAATAGTAAAATAATGTTGTCACTAAAATGTTCACTACAAATATATATTTATACTAACTAATTAAGGAAATTCAAATATACCATGAATGAAATGGAAATGAGGAGGTAACTGAGTTTTGGATATGCTAACTATATAAAAAAAAAGAGGTACTAACCCATGTGTGTGAAATAAGAGAATAAAATAAGCTTATGATCGGCCTATAGTAATATATAGGTTAAATATGACTCAAGGATGGAAAACACTACAACTCAAATCTAATTTTATTTGGACTTGTTTAATCCAATGCAGGTGTTTTTAATGATCTATTAAGCAAATAGATGATTTTGATAGAAGATGTATGATCAAAAAGGATGCTCTAATGTTGGTGGAGTTGCTATGTAAATGCTCTAATACAATTTTGGCAAATGAAATGAGACACCATTTTCCGTCGTTTGTTTTTTGGGAAATGGTCAACTTTTTTTATGGTAGACTATGGACGTTACAGCTTTTCAGTTTGAGTTTTCACGTGAGACCTTGGAAGTTGGGAGTCTATTATGTCGTCATCAATAATGAGTAAGTGTTGAGGCATTTGAAATCTCAGCGGTGACGTATAATCAAAAGGTCCACCCCATCATTATAACTATTTTCTTTTAATTTTGCTAATGGTTAATCCAATATAAAGATATATATATATTAAAAACATTTAGCATTTGCAAAAGACATAAGACATGAGAATATATATATATTCTCTCTAAATACGGGTGTAAAAAAAATCCGGAAAACCGGACGGGACCGATTGTGCCGGTTTTGGGCCGGTCCGGTCCGGAACCAGTTTTTAGAAACTTAAAATCGGCCGAAACCGGTCCGGTTCCGGTTCCAATTAATTTTGGACCGGCCCGGACCAGACCGGACCGGACCGGTACTGTTTATATATATATATTAATATTATATATAATATGTTTTATATTATATATAATTTGTATATATAATATATAAAATAATATAAATTATAATTATATATAAGATAATGTTATTATAATTTATAAAATAAATTTTTAATCTTAAACATAAAAATTTAATTCATCATATGCTTTAATATATAATATTATAAATATATATTATTAATAACATTTTATCATAAGAACTAAGAAGAAAAACAAATTACTCAAATAGTCAAATATTATTACTAAATTTTGAATATTATACTTTAAGTCTTTTTATAATCATTAATCACATAAAAAATAATCACATATATACTAATAGTCTAATACTAATAGTCTAATACTAATATTCTAATATAGACTATAGTTATACTCGTACTAATATAGTTATACTAAATCACCAAAACTAATACTAATATATAGCTATACTATTAATCTAATATATTATATAGCTATAACTAATACTAATATATATACTAATACTAATAGTCTAATATAGACTTATAGTTATGGTATTAATGCTATATTGTGTTGTTATATTCTTTAATTTATTATGTATAACTATATAGTCTATTAGTCTATTATATATATATATAGTCTATTATATTAATACAATTTAAATTTTAATGCCTAATACTAAATACTAATAATCTAATACTATATTACTATTAGTATTATACTTAATAATCATATATAAAATAATGATATTGTAACACTAATACTAAATTAATATACTAATACTATCAATATAGTCTATCAATAATATAGTTATAATAAAATAAACTCATTATAACAATTAACAAATATTAATATCATTATATGGTAATTATAATCACTATAATGAATACTAATAATATATATATAATACTACTAATAGTGAAAAGTAAATAAGATGCTAATATTATATAACCAGTGTATTCCTACGAAGTACGAATCAAGAGTCCAAGACCGGTGCGTTTCAAGTTTCAACATCATCATTCATTGATACGGTGCGTTTTGTACAAGTTAGGTTAAAGCATTTCCATTTTCTCCTTCAGACTTTCACATTCACGTTTACGCCGCCTACTTCTTCTTCTTCTTCTTATTCTTTTTCTTTTCTTCTTCAATTCTTCTTCAAACTTCACTGTAATTTTTTCTTCTTCAGTTCTTATTTTATTCTTCAGTTCTTCTTCATACTAAAAACTTCAATCCCGCATTTTCTCCTTCAGATTCACTGCAAGTTTCTCACGGGTCTATATTCAACGGTAATTTTTCTCTATTTTCTCTTTTATTTCACTTATTTAAGTTATTTGAAATTACTTTGAAACAAAAGAAACTTGCTAATATTATAAATCCGAAATTTAGGATTTACTATAATGAATACTAATAATATATATATAATACTACTAATAGTGAAAAGTAAATAAGATGCTAATATTATATAACCAGTGTATTCCTACGAAGTACGAATCAAGAGTCCAAGACCGGTGCGTTTCAAGTTTCAACATCATCATTCATTGATACGGTGCGTTTTGTACAAGTTAGGTTAAAGCATTTCCATTTTCTCCTTCAGACTTTCACATTCACGTTTACGCCGCCTACTTCTTCTTCTTCTTCTTCTTCTTTTTCTTTTCTTCTTCAGTTCTTCTTCAAACTTCACTGTAATTTTTTCTTCTTCAGTTCTTATTTTATTCTTCAGTTCTTCTTCATACTAAAAACTCCAATCCCGCATTTTCTCCTTCAGATTCACTGCAAATTTCTCACGGGTCTATATTCAACGGTAATTTTTCTCTATTTTCTCTTTTATTTCACTTATTTAAGTTATTTGAAATTACTTTGAAACAAAAGAAACTTGCTAATATTATAAATCCAAAATTTAGGATTTTTGTATTATTAGGGTTGTTAAATCTGAAATTTAGGATTTTTGTGATTGTGTTTGTATAAAATGGTTTTGATTATTTTTTTTAAAGAAATAATAAAGTGTGCATATTATAAATTTCTTGGTCTATTTTATAAAGCGTGTGATTATTAAATTTAAGGTAGGACAACTTGTATATTTTATTTTCTTAAAGTTTTTTTTTATTTAATGTAATTACTAACTTTTTATTGAAATTAACAGCTTGATTTATTTTAATACAATTGCAAGGTTTGTTGAATGGACTATTGGATTTGGTGGCTACATGCATAGCTATTATTATTAGCTATTTGTTCTAGTTGTAAGGTTTTTTTATTGGATGTTTTTGTAATTTGAACTTCTAATTTAGATTTGTAATTTGGACTTGTAATTTGTTGGACTTTTGGACTTGTAATTTGTTAGACTTTTTTATTTGTATTTTAGACTTTTGGTATTTGGATTTATAATTTGTTAGACTTTTGGACTTATAATTACTAATTTAGACATTTGGAATTTGGATTTGTAATTTATTGGACTTTTGGACTTGTAATTTAGACTTTTGGACTTATTTTATTTCATAGCATAATTTTTTTTTATTGTAGATTTTATTTTTTTGTAGCAGTTTTATTTAAAGGTTTATAAGCTTAGAACATATTTTTTTTACACTAGATTTATTATTTCAGTTTTTGTGTTATAACAGTTTTTTATATAGTAGAATTTTCTTTAGATAGCATATTAACAATTTATAAGGCAGATTTTTTGTAACAGATTTTTTTTACATAACAGATTTTTTTTATAAAGCAGATTTTTTATAGCAGATTTTTTTTTACATAGCAGATTTTTAAAAGAGAATTTTTAAATCAGTTTTTTTTAAACATAATTTTTTAATGACAAATTTATATTTTATTAAAACTGAAAAACCGGACCAAACCGGACCGAAAACCGATAAAACCGGAATACCGGTTTATAAGGAAAATAGGTGCGTAATCGGTTTTGAAAAATACAAAACCGGTACCTACCGGTTCGGTCCTAGATTTTGTCTAAAACCGGACCAAACCGGACCGATTACACCCCTATCTCTAAAGGACACAAAAGCATGTCTTTTTTTTTGGGTAAAAGACATGAGAAATTAATAATTGCTCTAAAAAAGAATAACTTCCTTTGAGGTGTTGCAAGTTGGGGGTGGATGGGCACTGACTGTTGGTAAAGTGGCCATGTTGGGGTGTGATATTGTGGATCAAAAGGTGGCTAGAGCAATGGGATGACAAGTGGCAGTTAATGGTGTATGAAAGGTGGCAGATCGGCCAAAAGGGGATGGCATTTAAAACCTAGTTGAAGAAGGATGAGAATGCTCCAAAGGAGGTAGCACGTGGCAATCATTTGCAAGAATTTAAGATGATATTTTTTAACCAACTAGGACTAAATTGGAAATGGTGGAGCTTTGAAAGAAAGGCTTCATTTCAAAAAGTAGAGAAAGCTTTTCTTTCAAAAGGGAGAGAGGAAAATGGGGGAGAAAGAGAGTTTAATGCAATCGCATATTATAACTAATAATTGGATAATTAAATACTAGCATTTAGGAAACTCATTTAAGAAGAATGTAGTGATAGAATCGGATCTTCAAATAAATTTTGTTTGAATTTTACATCTAAATTTCAAGAATAAAAGCATAATTTAGACTTCAATTTAAATTATCCATTGTGCATTTAGGCCTCGTTTCGTTATACAGATGAGATGAGATGTGATAATAGTAGAAAGTTGAATAAAATATTTCTAGGATATAATTTTTTAATATTATTTTTGTTTTAGAATCTAAAAAAGTTGAATTGTTTATTATATTTTTTGTGAGAGTTTTAGAAAATTTTAATAATTATATGAGATGAGATGATTTGATTTGTGCAACCAAACATGTCCTAATGTTATTTGGGAGCTCTGCGTAAACAACAATAAATTTTATATAGTTTAAACTCGGTGTTTATATATATCTATGAGATCTTGACCCTAGAATTTGAATATAAATTCAAAAAATATATATATATCAATCTATTGCATCAGTATTAGAGGTACTATTAAAGTCAACTAAGTTGGAAAAGTCCAATTCATTTCTCTTTGAGAACTATTTCAAAATGAGTATTTATACTTACAAACCGATGTGAAAAACATACTCTCTATACCTCAAACATGACAAAATATGACTTGCAAGAGATTTTGAATTTAAACTTCTCTTGGAAATCAAGTTTTTTCATACAGGTGAGGTGCATGGCATGTTCTCTATACCAACTTACAAGTGCAAATTTTCTTTCAGAATCTTTTTAAGGACAACTCTTGTTGTTTAGAGAATTAGGGGGCAAAAAAAATACAAAAAGGGATATTCGGAGAATGAGATGCGGTGAGAAATTCGTGAATGATAGTGAAATGACTTGTAAACAGTAGTGAAATATTTTGAGTTAAGATATTTTATTAGGTTTTGGGAAATGAGAGAGAAAAAGTTTGAATAAAAATATTTCAATTAGAATATAATTTTTTAATATAGTTTTTGTTTTAAAATTTGAATAATCTATATGATTTTTTGTGTTTTATCTGAAAGTTTTAGAAATTTGTAAAGATTAAATAAAAAATTTGAATATCTAAAATTGAAAATTGTTTATTGTTTGAGTGATGTTTGTAAATGAAATTTTGAAATATGTTAAGATTAGATGAGATAACATGGTTTGTGTTTTCAACCTTTAGTTTCATTCTGGATAAAAAATAAATATTGTAAGACTTATTTCATTAGTATCTCTCTCCTACTTGAGACCCTCAAGTTCTATTGGAAGTATGAGATTCATATTAGGTTGTGTTTTTATACTCATGATAAAAGAGTGAGTTTTGCATCGACTCTTTATTTTTCTTGTTATTGTCCTGATGAAATTGCCCCTCTTTCTAGATCTTTATAGAGTTATTTGATCATGTAAACAAAAATTATTTGTTGTACATTGTGGTCTATTTATATATCTAATGAGACGCTCACTAACCCTGGACCTCAAAACTTGTTCAAACATTTGACCAGACATGAAAAATCGCACTTGTTACTAACATTGGGCCGGTAAAACTAAATGGCACAATCATATGCTAGTCCATTTTTTGTGCCTATTTTACAAAAGTGATGTTATCATTACCTTGCAAGCACTTTGCTTTCAATATTACTCGCTTGGTGGTGAGCACTTCATCCTTCGTGGTGGTCAACTAGGGAGTGAGCCCTGTGCCTCTCGCAATGCTTAGATAGAATACAAGCAATTTGCTTTATTTTGCTCATCTCAATGCAAACACATTTTCTTCCATGGTGCTCGCCTACGTTATTAGCACTCTACTTTCAGTATTTCTCACCTGGTGGAGAACACTTTCTCTTGTGGTTCTCGTCTCAAGGCGAGCATTCTACTTCCAGTATTGCTCACCTGATGACGAGCACTTTGTTCTCCATGGTGCTCTCCTACAGTACGAGCACTTTGCTTTTCGAATTGCTCACCTTGTGGCAAACACTTTGTTTCCTATGGTGCTCGCCTTGGGAGAGCACACTATTTCTCATATTGCTTGCGTAGGGGCGAGCACTTTACTTCCTATATTGTTAGGTTACCAAGGTATGAGCATCTTACCCCACGTGGTGCTCGCCACTAGGTGAGCACTTTGCTTTACTAGGGTGCTTGCTTTGGGGTGAACACTTTGGCTCACGTGGTGTATAAGCACTTTTCATTTTTTAGTTTCTTGTAAAAGTGCTCGCTTTGGGGGTGAACACCGTGGTGCTTTCTGGCAAGCACTTTGCTTCCAGTATAACTCGCCTGGTGGTAAGCACAAAGTCTCCCATGGTGCTCACCTTGGGAGGGAGCCCTTTACTTCTCGTCATGCTCGCCTGAGGTATGAGCACTTTTCCCCCATGGTATTCACTTTGAGGTGAGCATTTTACATCATGTGATGCCCGCCTCTTACCTTGGCAATCACTTTAGTTATCTTTGTGCTCTTCGTGTTACTCGTCCTGGGATACGAGCACTTTCCTTCTCTTGGTACTCGTCTAAAAGGGCAAGCTCTGTCTCTTTCCACATTTCTCCCCAATGTGCTAGCTTGGGCGATAACCTTATTTTTGCAGTTTGTTTGTTTAGATGGCGAGCAATTTGGTACCATTGATGTTCTCCATGTTTCTCTCTCGAGGTGATCACCCCTCCCCAAGCTACACACTAAGGTGGCGAGCTCTTTGGCACACTTGATCCATGTTGAGGTAGTGGGCAATGTTGTTCTATTATGCTTGCCCAGGGTTAGAGTTCTTTCCCTCTTCATGATACAGGCTTTCATGGTACTTGTCTTGGTAGCAAGCACTTTGCCTCCCGTGGGGAATCAAGCACATGTAATGCACACGCGATTCTCAGCTATAATTTAAGATAAGAATTACTTAAATTTATGAAAATTTTCATTCAATTAAATATCTCAATTTCCATGAAAAATAAGATTTCTAACATCCCTAATATGAGATTAAGATTCATCTTTTTACTTATAAAGTAAGCACATAGAGTTAGTTTGAGAACATAATATTTGCATTTTACCTAAATCAAGTAATTATCCAATGCATTTTTGAACACTCTAAAAAATTCCAATTCTTACAAGTTTAAACACTTTTGAGATTTTAAATTCCCAACTGGGTAACGGATCTTTAGTGAATCTCTCTTATGATCTTTTGTATTATGTAGTGAACTTATGGAATCATAAACTAATATTTATGCAAGATTAAGGTGATTGGGATAGTGTTTGAACAATTATGTGATGATTTGATTGTTTATCTAATGACATCACCCATAGATAAATGAAACCCTTATCCTTATAAATTGGTCACAAGGAAAATCGTTTCATTTTCGTCTTAAAATATCATGGTTAAATTAGTCTAATTTGAAGTCATGCACCAAACTTTAATTTAGGTGCGTGTAATTGTATACACACTCACATGTATATATGTATGTGTGTGTGTATATATATATATATATGCTAATGTTATATATTTTAAATAATTTTATATGTTTACCTATTAAATGTATAATATTAAAATGTATAACATCAATAATTGTGATTATTGTTACAAAAACATTTTATCATGTGATATGCTTTTTTGTTAATATAGCTTTTTATATTCCACTAACTCTATTATCTTCTTATTTATTTATTTGTTATGTTGGAAATTAGTACAAAACAAAGATGGTAGTTATAACTACCATCTTTTACATAAAATGTGTTTTTATGATTTTTAATGAATAATAAATGTAGATGAAGATATATGAAGAAAAGAAAATGGAAGGATTTTGGCGTAGACGCTAATTAAACCGTCGCATGTCACCACACCGGGCGTTGCCCACTAAGTCCCCTCATTACCACCACCTCTCCCTAGCTCATTGGATTCTCCATCGCTATCGTTCTATAATCTTAGATATTTACTATCGCCATCATTGTCCTTCTTGTGGCCACCACTCTTGAATTCTTTATGATCATTTTCTCCATACCCACCATCGTGCTCCATCACTTACATGGTTTAATTTTATATTTTCAATTTTTAACCAACATTTAATTTTTTTCTATCTTTGTAGAGTGCCCTAATACATTTGAGTAAATTTTTATGATTATTATTACACCCATGTTCATTATTTTGAGCTTCATTGAGGATAATTTTACATATATATTGTGTCTGAGATAATGGGTGTGGTTTAGATCATATGATAGTGTTTTATCTTGTTTAACATGTGTAATATGGCTCCCAAGTTAAGTATTTTAATCAGTACGATTGTAGTTGATAATCTGTATGTTTTACACGTTGTATCATTATTTGTCAATTTAGGTCTTGATTTGAAATGTGATTATTTTGTATTGATGGATCTTATTTTGAGTCCCAATAATGATAAGTTGAGATAATGATGCATAGAAATTGTCCAAAAGTTGAAGATGCATGTGTGATGTGAATATGGAAGGTGGAGTGAATGTAGAAGATGGGGTGAATGTGATTTCTTTTTTTACATAGTTGTCCCTTGGAGTCATTCGTTGATATGGTATTTGATGAAATAGAAGATGAACAGATATGTTATAAGCCATATGCAAGAAGAAAAGGTCTTGGGATTTGGAACAACTATACTCGATTGTCGTTAAAAGAAGAAAGAAAACTAATTAGAATAGAGTCTGTTTGCTCAATGGAAGGATTTTGGTGTGAAAAGCGGAAAACAAAAACAACAAACAATTCCTAAACATGCAAAGACAAGGATTGGATGAAAAGTGGATTATATACAAGTTTGTGCTTGAATATAACCATGAGCTAGTTGCATCAATAAGTACTAATTTGCTTCATGGAAATAGATGAGTCACACATGTTTAAAAAAAAAAAAAACTTATTCTTACATTGAATGATTATGGCGTACTGACAAGAAATATAATATCAATGTTGAGTAACGAAGTAGGTGCTACTTTACGTTTGTTGTATTAGCAAGGATTTGAAAAATTACTTGAGAAACAAAAGAGGAAAATTGTTTGAAGATGGTGATGTACAAAGGATGTATGCCTACTTTCTTGATCAACAATGTAAAGAACTTGGTTTTGTGCTTCCATCCAAGTTTATGAGAATGAGCATATGGAAAGTTATTTTTGGACAGATGCAAGATTAAGGGCTGCACATACCAATACTTTGGGGATGTTGTCACATTTGATGTCACATACCTGACAAATATTTATAATATGCATTTTGATTTTTTGGAGTTAACCACTATCACCAAACTATTATGTTTAGGACTGTTCACCCGACCCGATAATATATAGTTCCGAACCGACCCGTTTCAAATAACTTCCGTTAACCAATTGGCCGAAAAAACGGTTGCCCGAACCGAATATTTTATGGGAAAATATGTTTCTGACCCGACCCGAAACTTAAAATTTAACACGAAAAAAAAAAACATTCATTAATAGATGCCAATAATACTTTTTCTTACCGGAATGCTCTAGTACTTGAGTAGTTGAGTTTACTTTAAGCTTTAAGTCACATCATCCAGTAATGCAAGTCCTTTACAAATTTACTTTAATCTTCTTTTATTTTATTTTTTGTCTTGTTCTTTCGTTTTATACTCTTTCTTTCAAGTAGAATATTGCAGGACCTTCAAGAAGGTCTTTCATGTTTGTGTGATCGAAATCCCTCTCAAGTCTCGTCAACTCCAACAGCAGATCTCATCCTCTCTCTATATATAAATATATATAGCTAAGACTGATAAGGCTAGCCATGGCAGAAACTCTTATCATCTACAAGTTGTCTTTCTATGCTTCTTCTTTAGTTTTGTAGTTCTCACCCAATCCGCCCCACAAACTGCTCTTCACCGAAACTCTCCCTTCCAAACACTACAAGATAGTTCGGAGAACAAGATCTGAAATCCAAATAAAGTCTAACCTATTGTTTGCTTCTCTTTTTTTTATCTTCATTGATAACTGCTTCTTTATCTTCGGGTTGGTAGAGAACATGATCTTGGAATCTGTCTTGGAAGACAATGTATGAAGAAATTGAAGTTGAGGATCGAATCCAGATTTGTATTGTAAGACCACAAGGCATGTGGGTCCCATGTTCCTTTCTTTTTCTTTGAATCTAGATCTGTCTCTTTCTTTCTCTTTGAATGAATCTGGTTTGAATCCCTTTTCGAATACAATACCCAAATGAAAAATCCCAGAAACAAAAGCCTAGACAAAGAAGACAATGGGGAAAAATGGAAATCGGTTAATAACCCAATTTCGAACCTATTTTTTGGAACGGTTACGGAAGATTCCGAATTCCAAATTAATTGTTTTCGGATCGATTGATTTGGGTAGGGTCGGGTTGAATTTTCGGTAGAAATCGGCTGCCGGTTATTTTGTTCACCCCTAATTATGTTTAGTTTTGCCTTGTTAGTTAATGAAATAACTAAATTATATACATGGTTATTGAGGACATGGCAAGAGGCAATGCTTGGGCATGCTTCTTCAACTATAATCACCAATGATGACGAGGGGATGGCTAAGGCAATTGTAAAGGTACTCCTAAATATGATTCATAGATTGTGCTTGGTGGACATTTTGCAAAAGTTTTTAGAACATTTGATTCATATATATAACAAGTTTTTGAAATTCAAATAACTTTTTGTCATTGTATTCACTAGACAATAACAATTGATGAGTTCGAGCAGGAATGGAGTTTACTATTGAAGTATTAGCTAGTAGATAATACTAATCTTTACATCCGACGGGGGAAGTAGGTTCTGACTTACCTGAGAATCACATCAATAACTCAAACGAGTAAAAGTGTGAACAAGTTTTTCAAGGATTATGTTCGTTCAAGTACTATGATCAGTGAATTTATGCATCAATATGAGAAAGACTTAGATGTACTCTATTTTAAAGAGAAATAAAAGTATGAGGAAACAAAATCTACACAGGAAATTTTGAAAACATGTCACAAAATTCACAAAATTGAAGAAGAGACATCCTTAGTCTCTACAAAAAAGTCTTTAATAATTGTTCAAGATGAGTTTTTCAATAGCTAACGATACAAGTCAACCAAAGACCACAAAGAGGCCGGAAGCAAGATATATAGAGTGACATCTCATGGCCAATAGATCCCTATTTATTTATGTGATACTGGAGAGTGGAGAAGAAAATGTAATATGTACATGCCATATGTTTGAGTTTACGAGAATTCTATGTAGGCATATTCTATGTGTTTTGGACAAGAAATCTCAATTAAATATTTTGCTACATTATTATATTATAGAGAGATGGTTAATTAATGGTAAGAGTTGAGCTAATGCCATATAATGACACAAAATTATCATGCGATCAAGAAAAATAAGTTGATGATGTAATTTTATGATATTGCAGATGTTTGGTCTCAATTAATACAAAAACTCAACCACCTCTATTGTGCCTTACATAAAGTCCATCAAGAGTTGCTTTCAATGGAAGATAGTCCTGAAAAAATTTAGAAGGTGGAGATATGCCCACAACTAAATTTTCATATGTTAAGAAGTCAAATTGTGTCAGATTTTTCACAAATGCTACAAGATCCTTCACGATGCCAACATAAGGATGACGAAAAATTTTGAGGATAAAGAACCCAAATGAGACTCAAGCAGCAAAGAATAGAGCGGTGTAACATTTGCAAAAATGAGATACATGCTAAGAACAGTTGTCCTTCATTGAGGTAAAGTAAGTTATACAATTATTATGTTTTATTATTTTTAATCTAGCACACTAATTCTAATTAAAAAAAAAAACAAATTTTTAGGGATCTTGAAAATACAACCATCTCAGTATCTAAAATAGAAAGATTTGATCCTTAGTACAAAATGTCTATAGGGTTTAAAATATTTTAACATTTTTAGTGATAATTTTAAAACATTTTTTTAATTTGTCCATTCTTCATGAATTTAATTAATTTTATTGTTATGTTACGGTGAATTTCTTCATAGATGGTCTTGGTAGACAGTTGACAAAATCTGATGAAGTTTTTTGAATTCTAAATATGATATATATGAAAGACCATATTCAAGTGTTGGAGCTTTTGTGTCTACTTGTGCCCATTTATTATTTCTGAGAAGCTATGAAGGCCTAATGATATAATTCTTTTGCTGTAATTATAATACATTGTGTAATTAAACTAATTTGATGAACTTGAATGTCCAAATTTTAACGAAGATCTTGAGTTGTGCTTTGTGTAGTTTGGATACTCAAACCCAAACTATTTCATCTCATCACATATCATCCAATTATTACAATTTTTACAAATTCCTACATAAAATATAATAAATAATTTAACTTTTTCAAATCTTAAAACAAAACAAATATTAAAAAATTATATTATAACAATATTTTATTCAATTTTTAATAAAATATCTCATCTTATCTCATATGATCTGTATAACTAAACGAGGCAAAGTTGTTGTAATTTTGCCAAACTTAAATGGATATATAATTGTTCAAGATAGTGATAATAAAACACAAAATAAGCAAATATGTTCATTATATTAATAACATTTCAACATAAACATGCCTTAATAGGGGTCCAAAAATCAACTTAATTGTGCTCCAAAATCAATACTTATATTGGTCCACCCAAATCCCACCCCACCGCCCTCTATTTTTTTTTTTTAAATGGTTCGCTCCACAGAAACAGTGCCATCTTGTCCAATCACAAATCATTACCCATTTTCTTAAAATTAAAATAAAAAATATCATGATCCATGTATGTAGGGTGTAAGTCAGTCCAGTCTAGTCTGATGGGTGATGGATTGAAATCATTTTTCTTGGATTGGATTAAACCGGACCAAATATCCATAGGGACTGGACAGTCCAGTTGGTTATTTTTTTTAAAAAAAATTTCTTATTTTTTTTCAAATAAAAAAATTTATTTAAATTACTAAATTAAAATTTAGTAAATTATTAATGTAAATTATGTAATTAACTCATTAAAAAATATTTAATATATAGTCAATGATAATAAATTAGTTAAAAATTACATCATTAACTTATATAATTACTATATAAAAATAATATATTATATTATTAGAAATATTTTTAATATATATAGAGGTTTGGTCCAATTTAAAATTTATAGACTCCAGAACTGAACTAAATTGTTTCGATTCACAATTTATGGGACCGAGACCAACCAGTCTAGAGTTTGGTTCGGTCTGTATGGATCGGTCTGGTCAATTTTTCTAATCCGAACCAACCGACTTACACCCCTACATATATGTATATTAGATGCCCAATTAGGATCTACAGTTTTTTATCCAACGAATTTTATACAAAATTAACTGAATTAGAGTTTAGAATTCGATCTATTTAATTGGATGAGTTAGATTAAAATTAATTCATATACAGTCTAAATTTGATTCAACAATGATACAAAATTTTCAAAACGGATCAACTTGATCAAAATTTCTAAACAATAGTAATTAGATTATCCCGATTGATCAATAGATACTCTCGGAATATAGGTACATAATACTCACATCTTATTCAAAAATATTATATTATTTGAATTAGTGTTTACTAAAATAATTTTTAATTGAGTAATAAAGAAGTTAATCAAAATGTGTTACATAATTCAATGTGACTAACAACGACAAATTCTACGATGAAGATCTTCTTCACCCATTTTAAATTACATATATACTATTATATGAGAAAATAATTTATAAAAGTTTATAGCCTAAAACATCGTTCAAGTATTTTGAAAAAGAATAGAATTGATGAAAGTTTTCATGTAGATTATACTTTTTTATCCAAAAAAGACTTACGCCCGTTTGGAACTTGCGATTGAATTGAGATCAATTTAATTTAGTCTAATTTTAAGTTAAATCTAATATCTAAACACTAAATTCTCAAATCACTAAATTTATCTTAACTCAAAATTTTTTTATACGTAAGACTTACAATCTTTTATAGTCTTCTCTCTGGGGTTTCCTTCGTAAGGCGATTTCAGAGGTGAAGTTTGAGTTTCGAGTCTTTTGTTGAGTGAGTGTGGGATTGTGCCATGGATGAGATTGAACAAAGATGGAGACAGCTTCGACTGTTTGTGAAGGAAGAGTTGGTTTTGGAGTGTCTGATAGGGGATGACGAAGATGCTACGCAAAAGGGTCGAAGGAGTCTGATAGGGAAAGTCTGTCTTGATCGTGTAGTAGGGATGGAAATTGTGAGTAATGCAATGGGGAAAATATGGAGGATTAGCAAGAGGGCGGAATTCCAAGAAGTTGCGAAGAATACGTTCGTGCTCACGTTTGCTACTCATGCTGATAAAGACAGGATTATGGATGGCAGACCGTGGCTCTTTGATGGTGGGTTGTTTGCTCTACAGCAGTATGATAGTGCAATTCAACCTTCACAGATTGCGTTTGAAGTGGAGACTTTTTGGGTCCAGATGCATAATCTGGCGTTGGGTCAGATGACGAGGGACTATGGTAGGCTAATTGGGGAGTTAGTAGGAAGAGTTGTGGATGTTGATACAGCAGAAGACAGTGTAGGGTGGGGGAAGTATCTGCGGGTTAAAATTGAACTGTCTCTGAAAAAACCTCTTGCCCGTGGTCGTTTTGTCAATTCCTTTGGCAAAAAATCATGGGTGCAGTTTCAGTATGAAAAATTACCAAGATTATGCTTTAAGTGTGGCTGTTGAACTCATGAGGCACTCGGGTGCCAAAATGACGTTCCTCACATGGAGATGAAGGGGGAGGACGCTATGCAATTTGGAGCTTGGCTTCGAGTGGAGTCAGTTTTCAGATGTAAATTGTCTTTTGCCGCTAGAACTGATAGTGGAGGGGAGAAGGGTGATTACTCTCCTTTTACTCGCAGGGCGGAGGGGTTTGTTGGTAGTACTGATCATGGTGAAAGGTTGGTGGTGCCGGAGGAAGAACATGCACTGGCAGTTGAGAAAGGAAGCAGTTACGAGTGTAGCAAAATTGGAGGAACTTTTTCAAAAAATGGAGATAAGGTTGATATCGTTATGGATAGAGCAGGGGCTGGTAGTGAGAGGAATAAGGAGTGTATTTCGGGGAATGAAGGTGCAAAGGAAGTGGAAATTCAATTTTCAAAAGCAGTAGAATTCGATGATAGCACTTATCTGTCTAACAAAGGGGATAGTGGAAAGTTGATGGGCTTTAACGGGCCTCATTCAGAGACATTGGATGGGCTTCAGCCTGTCTCAGGGTTAAGGCCCACTATGCATGTGCAGTCACACGTTAATATCTCCATATGCACAGCTCGGGTGGTGCCAGAGGTAGGGGATTCGATTGCTGGCCAGAACAGCATGAATGCTGTAGAACAAGTTAAGGATCACACTGTTCAGAGGGGAACACAGAAGTGGAAAAGGAGAGCTCGATCACAGGGTCGACTTGTAGCTGGTCTGGACATTGTATCGGGAACAAAAAGGTTGCATGCTGAAGATGGTGTCTTGAATGAAGTAGTGGCTGCAAAGAAAGGGAAGTGTGATAAATCTAATCATAAGGTATTGGCGGAGGCTGGCTCCCAGCCCCGCCAATCATTATGAAACTATTAAATTGGAACTGCCGGGGGCTTGGGAACCCCCGGACAGTTCAAAGTCTTAGCTTCTTAGTTAAGACACAAGTTCCTGAGGTGGTTTTCATTATGGAAACCAAATTGTGTTCAAGGCGGGCCCAGTTGGTTGCAAAGAAGCTAAAATTCGAATGTTGCATTGCAGTTGATGCTATTGGCAGGAGTGGAGGGTTGCTATTGATGTGGAAGCATGATGTGAAGTTAGAATTACTTAATTATTCTCAAAGGCATATCAATGCTTTTATCACTAATGACATGAGGGATGCTCGTTGGCTGCTTACATGTTTTTATGGCCACCCTGAGGTAAGTCAAAGGAAGTTTGGTTTTGATTTACTAAATTCTTTTGAACCTGTTGAGTTGAGCTGATGTGTTATTGGTGATTTTAATGAAATTTTAACTAATGATGAAAAGGTAGGGGGCAGAGAAAGGAGTGAGGGTCAGATGAATTTATTCAAAAATGTTCTAGAGAAAGGTTCATTATTTGACTTGGGGTGGAGGGGGGATAAGTTTACATGGTCTAATCGGCATGAAGATTTTTCATTTACAAAAGTTAGGCTTGACCGTGTATTGGCAAATCAATGTTGGATGAATGTGTCAATGAACTATTATGTGGATAGTCTTACTGCTATTTGTTCAGATCATTGACCTTTGCTGCTCAATTGCATGTTCAGATATCACTCACGGGTTTCCATTTCTAATTATTTTAAGTATGAGGCAGCTTGGGGCCAAGAGGATGGATGCAGAAGGTTAGTGAGTGTGGTATGGCAGAAACCGATGGGAGGACTGAATCAGTGGAGGAATGTGCAATCCAAGCTAGCTATATGTAGTAAGGATTTAATGAAGTGGAGTAAAAACATTGATAAGGATAGACTACAGGCAATTAAGGAAAAAACAGCAGCTATTAATCTACTACAACGGGAGGAATGCCCTGATAATATGGTTTTATTGAAACAATTATACAAGGAGGTCGAATTACTACTGGAACAGGAGGATATCAAATGGAAACAAAGGGCTAAGAAGCATTGGTTTGAGAAAGGGGATCGAAACACTAAATTTTATCATGCTTGTGTTAACCAGAGAAGGAAGAAGAATTCGATTAAATTGATAAAAGATGAAAATGGGCTGGTTTTGACTGGAAAAGAAGATATTTATGCTGGTTTTTGGCAGCATTTCTCGAAAGTTTTTCTCTCAACTTCCCCAACACGAGAGAAGATTGATCAGTGCCTATGTGGTGTGGAGCAAAAGGTGTCAGAGGAAATGAGACTCAATCTAAATAAGGTCTTTTTGAAAGAAGAAATTGAAGTCGCTTTGAAGCAAATGTCCCCTTTTAAAGCACCTGGACCTGATGGTTTTAGTGCTGGATTTTATCAAGACCTTTGGGATATAGTTGGTGATGAAGTCTCTAATGCTGTGTTGTCCTTCTTACACAATGGTATAATGTCTGCTGATCTTAATCACACCCTTATTGCTCTGGTCCCTAAGGTAAATTCTCCTACTTCTATGCATGATTTTAGACCTATTAGTTTATGCAATGTTTTGTACAAACTGATTTCTAAAGTCCTTGCTAATAGAATGGAAGGGGTTTTGTCTAAAGTTATCTCTTGGAATCAAAGTGATTTTATTCCAGGTAGGCTTATAACGGATAATGTTATGGTTGCCTATGAATTATTACATTCCATGCAGTCAAGACAGCATAGTAAGGTGGGTAGTATGGCTATCAAACTAGATATGTCTAAGGCCTATGATAGGGTGGAATGGGATTTTTTGGAGGCCATGCTACTCAAGTTGGGGTTTGGTTCTAGATGGACTGGTTTAATTATGGCTTGTGTCAAATCCGTTAGCTATGCTGTGAAGCTTAATGGAATACCTGGTGATACCATTATCCCTTCAAGAGGAATATGTCAGGGTGACCCTTTGTCCCCTTACTTGTTCCTAATATGTGCTGAGGGTCTTTCTTCTTTACTGAAACAAGCTGAAAATAGGGGTGTCTTGAAGGGGGTGGCAGCTTCAAGGGGAGGTATTAGAATTAACCATCTTCTTTTTGCTGATGATTGTGTTATATTTTGTCAAGCAAAACAAGAAGAATGGTTCATGGTGGAGCATCTTTTAAGTAAGTATGAAGGAGCCTCGGGTCAATCCTTGAATAAACAAAAAACTTCTATTTGTTTCAGTAAAAATACAAATCCAGCAGCAAGAGAATTGATACTGCAGTCAACAAATGGGGTAGTGTGTGGTGATTATAACAAGTACTTGGGTCTCCCTACCATGATAGGAAGATCCAAGTATATTTCTTTTCGAGGCTTAAAAGAGAGGATATGGAGAAGAATGTGTAGTTGGAAATCTGTTTTTTTATCTACTGCAGGGAAAGAGATTCTTATTAAGAGTGTTTTGCAAGCCATTCCATCTTATACTATGAGTGTTTTCAAACTACAGTGTGGGTTGATAAAGGAAATAGAAGCTTTATTTTCTAAGTTCTGGTGGAGTCATAATAAATCTGTGAAAGGCATCCATTGGAAAAGTTGGGAGAAGCTAGGCCAAGTCAAGACTAAAGGAGGTTTGGGATTTAGAAACCTTACTAGTTTTAATAAGGCTCTTTTATCAAAGCAACTATGGAGACTTATCCAGGATCCTTCATCTTTGGTGGCCCGAGTTTTCAAACATAAGTATTATAATTCCTGCAATGTTCTAGATTCAAAGGTTGGGGCTTCTCCATCTCACATTTGGAGGAGCATCTGGTCTGCTATGGATGTAGTCAAAGCTGGATCTGTTTGGAGGGTGGGGAATGGTGAATCTATTAAGATATGGCAAGATAGATGGTTACCGAGGTACTCTACTTATATGGTGCAAACTCCTGTCTCTCTATTAGATATGGATGCTAGAGTTGCTGAATTAATTAACTCTGGGACTCGTGAGTGGAGGGCAGATCTCATAGAAGCTGTTTTCAATCTAGAGGAAAGAAAATTAATTTCAAGCTTGCCAATTAGTATTCGGGGTGCCAGTGATAAGCTTATATGGGTGGTGGCCTCAAATGGGAAATTTTCAGTTAAGAGTGCTTATTTTGTAGCTTATGAGTTACAAAGAATGCATAAGGGGTAGTCTTCTAATGCTTCGGGGTTGGAGGCTCAATGGAAAAAGATTTGGGGTTTGCAGGTCCCAGGGAAAGTAAAACAAGTGTTATGGAAAGCTCTTAATGATATTCTCCCTACAAAGGCTGTGCTGGTTAAAAAATAGGTTTTGTAAGATGGCTTGTGTCCTATTTGCACTAGAGAGGAGGAATCAGTTTTGCATGTATCATGGACATGTCCTGCAGCCACTGATGTATGGGGTGACTCATCTAGTCCTGTGAAGAAATGGCATTCAGATTTTGTGGACTTCTCTGATTTATGGGGCAACTTGTCTTTGAAACTTGAGGGATAGCACTTGGAGCAAGTTGCAGTAGTCTCTCATAAGCTGTGGGCAAGAAGAAACAGATGGGTGTTTGAACAAATCTTCCAAGATCCAGCTTCTCTTTTTATGGCCGCATTGAATGAGATTGAAATTTTCCAGGCAGCAGGTAGTATACAGCAGTAGCAAAATTCTACAGCAGCAGTTCAGCAGCAACAATCTTCTGCAGCAGGTAGTATATAGCAGCAGCAAAATTCTGTAGCAGCAATTCAGCAGCAACAACTTGCTGCAGCAGGTAGTATGCAGCAGCAGCAAAATTCTGCAGCAACAGTTTAGCAGCAGCAATTTTCTGTAGCAGGTAGTATACAGCAGCAGCAAAATTCTGCAGCAGCAACGTTCTGTAGCAGCAAGTCAGCAGCGAGTAGAGGTCCACACCAAGTGGTCACCAGCATGAGAGCCTTTCTATAAACTTAATTTTGATGCCTCTTATTCAGCTGATAGGAATTGCATGGGGATTGGGATTGTTTTGAGAGATGGAAGGGGTGATGTAGAGGTGGTTCTGGCTGCACCAAAGGCTCATGTTCCTTCAGCTTTTCATGCAGAATGCTATGCCTTGTTGAGAGCTATGCAACTGTGTAGAGAGTTGGGCTTTTCACACATGGTGTTCGAAGGTGATGCAAAACAGGTCATTGACTGTGTTACTGGCAAGTGCTTGGATTGCTCTTGGAAGGGGCTGCTTGTAGAAGACATCCAGTTCCTGTTAAAAGGGCAGGCCACTTGGAAGGTTTTATTTACTAAAAGAGGGGGCAATCAGGCAGCTCATGCTGCTGCACACTTGGCTAAGTTTCTAAGTTCCGAATGTGTGTGGATTGAAGAAGGACGTAGTGAGGTTATGGACGTTGTATTGAGGGACAAAAATTGTATTATCTCTTGATGGATTAATGAAATTCTATTTTCATTCAAAAAAAAAAAATAATGAATAATTTTAAAATGTGACCATTATAATAAGTAGATGAGTACGTAAAAATACAAGCTTACGGTAATAATTTAGAAAGGCCGTGGGTACGTAATTAAAATAGAAAAAACAATATTTTTTTTAAATAAAATGTAGTGAAAATTTTGAAGAGCCTGGTCAACATGGTGTGAATGCTCTTAACAGTTATTTTAGTATTATCCCATACTTGAATTGCAATGACATGCATTGGTAATTAATTCATTAACGTAACGTACGTGAGCAATGACGAACGTGAAATAGATGCATTTCTTTCTTGTTTATATACTGTTTATATCAATAGCATGAACAGTGAGATTAGTAGATTTCATGGGCCCAAAACCACGAATTAAAGAGGGAATTAAGAGATTTTAAAGGGCCAAATTAATAGAATCTGATATTAATTATTCCTAATCAACTCTTCTTTTCTTTTTCCTTTTTTCTTTTTTAGTTTTTTTCTTCTCTTATCCAATATATTGTTATGAGGACTTGTTTTGTTATCATCTACTGCCACAAGAATGTATAGATGGTCTAATCATGCATGCTTTTTTAATTTTCAATATAAATGGTAATAGGCAGAGTGGCTCACAGTGATCAGGGGATGGAATGGCTGAAGAGTGAAAACTTAACACAGAGAGAGAGAGAGATAGAGAGAAGAGCAGTGAAGATGTAAAGAAAAAAATGAGAAGCCCTCGTCCCTACATATTAAAAGTCGGTCTATTGACAAATTATACAACTTTTCAAATTTTAAAATCAAAATAATATTAAAAATTATATTTAAACAATTTGTTAACTTTATAATATTTTTATACAACATTTTCTGTTTTCTTTTTTAAAATCTAATAAAATAACTTAACTCAAACTGTTTTTATTATTATTCATACAAATATAAGATATTTGTCTATATTTAGATGTTAAGAGTATTTCATATCATCTATGAATAGTAGTAAAATAATTTATTAATAATAATAAAATATTAATAAATAATTTATAAATGATAATAAAGTAATATAAAAATTTCTAAAAACAGTTTTATTTCCAAACGAGTCAATTTTTTATGGGATGATTGGACACTTACCATTTTACGGGTCTCTTCCTCCAAATTCTCAATAAAAGAGAAGGTGAATGATTGTTCTTCAAAAAAGGATCGCCAATAGGAGTGGCACATGGGCCGGGCCCATGCATGCCGAATGTTTTGCCCATATTCTTTTATGGAGTAATGTGATAAATTACTACACTGTCCTCTCACTATATAAGGTTGATACATTTGTTATCTCACTAGTGGGATGAAAGAATGATGAAAATGAAGTGTATAGAATTTTTCTTTTTTATGGGATGAAAGATAGACTTCTTTTGAAGAATGCAAAATGAAGTGTGTACATGATTGCCTATTTTACTTGAGATGCTAGGTTGCATTTCAAAAGTTCCCCAAAAGTACTCCCTTGTGCATTTTGATTTGTTTTTTAAATGTTACAAACACACACACACAAATTCACTGGTGGTAACTTTAGTAAACATTTAAAAAAAAAAACATATTGACTGGGTGCAATTTTGGGAGACAAACTAGCATTTTCAGGGAAAAAAAAAAAAAGTTTTCTAAGCAATCCCATTTCATTTATAGTCTGTGCAACTAGATTGGTTCGAGTCATACCTCCATTGTTGCTTGACGAGTCATTCGTTTCTCTCCAAATCTTGAAAAGGGTGTGTGCAGTTTTGTATTTGGAGAGGAGGTACTTCTCGCATGCTATGGCTCCGAATCCAATGGGCTGGTTACCCTTATTTACAGGCCTTGAGAGAGAGTGTACGTAAAAAACTAATCCATTTCATTGTGAGCCCACGTACGACAACATAGTGATTATCCCGATTCCCAATCTATACTAACATGAAAATAAATACAACAATAAAAAGTCTTTTGAACTAAAAAATTAAGTTGATAACTGACTTTGCATTTTAGAGATGTTCAATGTGTGGAAGGAAAAGACTGAGATAATGTATAAGCCTCGAGAATGTCTTTTATAAAAAAGAAAACCTCCGAGCCGGATGGGTACAGATCCAAAATATGCATGAAAAGTAAGAAATTAAGTTCATGGATAAATTGACACAAATGTACATTTCTACAGTCGATTACACACAAGTAATCTGCAAGGAGCTTCCATATATATCATTACCGGGACACAAATCAAACAATCCTCGATTAAATAGAATTTCTTAAAAGCAATACATCCGATTCAAAATCAAGTCTCATTAAAATAACTGCTATTAATTTTTGGACTAAAGAAAGCTAACTTAATCAAAATAATTAATTAATTAAGTCGGAATTTTCCTTGTGGGTATACTTAATTTTTAAAACTGGGAGATGCCATTCATACAAGCGCACGAATACTTATCTACTTTTGTACGGTGTTCTTACTTATCATGGATTGTAGTAGCATTGTACCATGATGGACCTTGCAGCTCTATCTTTGTCCATTGTGCAAGCAAACAATACTCAAAACATCAAAACATTAACCTTTTTTGGGTCTTTTATGTGAAGAATGATTCGTATATCTAGTTTGAAAGAGCTTAATTAGAAAGAATATTATGCAGTTGATACCATCCTTTTTAAATTTTTTGGCTACTAAATTAAACAAGAGGTGTTAGGTCTATAAATAAATTTTACACAAAAAAATTTACATACTGATGTGACTTAAAATAATATGTTATATCTACTTTATAATAAAAAAAATTTACAATTTGACGAATCACGTTAAACCGCGACAATATATAAGTTTTATTGTGTAAGATGTATGTCTAGAACAAACAAACCGATATAAACTATAAACCATAATCAATATAAACTATAATCAATATGTTAATTCTTTTTGCTATTGTAACCTTAAAGGAAAATGTTCAATTTACAAAAATATATTTATGATTTGATTTTGTTAGATTCTAAAGTTGATTTGTTTTAATTTCTACTATAGTTTTATAGTAAATCTCTTTGTAAACTTAGCCAATCTCAATATTGAAATATTCGACTTGGACTGGTATGACTATTTTTCCTTTGAGTTGTAATATTTATTTTTGGGCCAGAAAAGGTGTGTTGTTGGGATTATCAAAGCCCATGATTGGGACACAAGTTTTTGTTTTGCGATATTGGGGATTTGGGGGGGTCGAACCCCAGACCTATTTTTGGAGGAGGGGCTTCATGCCATCATGCCCATGCCATCATGCCTGGGCCTTCGGCATGATTGGGATACAAGTTGGTGGAGGCATGATAACTTAAAACAAATATATAATGATTTGTAGTTCCTACAGAAAGCTTGGAAAAAGTTGGGAATATAGATGTAATCGGTCTGATTAGATTTAATTTTAGATAAAATTTAGGACTCAATCAATATATACCAGTTTTATCAATTTTCAGTCTAATTTTTTGATTTTAATATATTATAATTATATTATAGACTATAGTGATATATTATAATATATAATATAATGATATATTATAGTATATTATAAAATATAGTGATATAGTATTAGTATAACTATTAATATGTGTTATATAATATTATTATAACTATTGGTATGATAAATTATAGTGATATAAGATTTTAAAATTTAATATTATATTAATTAGTAATTTATCATATAATATAAAACTATTTTTATATAATTATCTATTATATATAAAAATTATATAAAATATAAAAAATTAAAATATATATGAACCAGTCCCATTTGATTTTAGAAAAAGAAAAATCGAAACCAGAATTATTTTGACCGGTTTTAAAAAAATAAAATCAATACCGCACCAAACTGGTGAGTCTGGTCCGGTTTACCTATTTTTTCTTACACTCCTAATTAGGAATAGCAAATAAACTTACTTTTAAATAAATTTATGGTAAATTTCACAGTTCCCTGGAGACGATGCACTCTGAAGCAACAACGACATAGAATCTTTGAATGAAGAAAAAGCTGAAAACAGATGGAATATGGAATAGAGAAGTATTCATGGAGAAGTATTTTGCACTTGAAAGAAGCTTATTAACATGTAATTATATATATATATATATATATTTAAAAAAGTAGGCTGCCTGGACGATGTGATGGTGCATGATTTGAGTTCATTCACCCTGTAGTAATATTAATTTAGTGATGTTTTTAGAATTGTTGAATCCAAAATTTTAAGTTTCGTGTAATTATAAATTTACACATAGATTTTGATAATAACAAATGAATTCAAAGAAAAAAGGAGTCTCAATCTCAAGTTGTCCACACCATGGAATCAAGCACATCAAGGAACCAAGCATGAGCAAGAAGGGAACAAGTTCACATTAAAGTCATAGAATAATATTGTAAATCTCTTAAAATTTTGAAATTAGGATTAAGACTCAAAAATTAATATTTTATCATAAAGCATTAAAATACATTTTCCACAAGTGCATGAATATTTTGAAAATTAAATTTGAAAATTTTGAAAGATAATTGATTGTCATCTTTCACATGTGCATGACATGATTAAAGGTTTGAACTTTGAAAATATTAAAGATGATTGATTGTCATCTTTCACATGTGCATTTTTATTTGAATATTTTCAAAAGTGATTGATGCTTTTCTTGATTTATGCAAAAGGAAGATATCTTTGTTTGAAAAATTTGAAAAGTAAAGTGTGCTCCTTTTGTCATATGCAAAAAGTAAAAGATTAGGTTTGAAATTTTTGAAAAACAAAGTGTGCTCCTTTTGTCATATGCAAAAAGTAAAAGATTAGGTTTGATTTTTTTTTTAAAAGCAAAGTGTGCTCCTTTTGTCATATGCAAAAAGTAAAAAGATTTGGTTTGAATTTTTGAAAAGTGAATGATGATGCCTTTGACATGTGAATCTTTTTAAATTTGAATATGAAGTCTCATATGCTTATAAATAGATCATTTGAGAGCTTCAAATTTACAACACCAAGAGCATACAACATTTATTCAAAGTTTTCATTCTCTCTTCTCTAAGCATTGAGCCTTAACCCTTATTCAATTTGAGAGATATAGTTTGTGCTGTATTGTTCTTATTTCACTCATTGAGGAGTGTTTTCTGATATTCTACCCACTATCAATTCTTGTATCAGTAAAAGGGTGTGTATAACCCTTGTGCGTGTAGAAAGTGTTCTACACATGGAATAGTTGAATCACCACATGTAAGATGATTGCAAGTGTAAAAGGTGTTCTGCACGGATCCTTTGTAGCGGTGTTGTTCAAAGGTGTAATAGGTTTTTATCTCCACTTGAAGGAAGTTGAATAGTGAATTCGGGGATTCTCAAGGGGTAGCTTGAGGCGAGGACGTAGGAAGTGGGCCCGAACCTCGTTAACATATTGAGTTTAATTCTCTCTTACCCTTACTCTTTATATTTATTGTTGTTTCATATTTTGTTTAGATTTGATATTGTATATTTGATTTATAATTGTTATTTTTTTTAAATACAACTCAATTCACCCCCCTCTTGTGTTAGTCATCTGGGCAACAATTGTTATCAGAGCTAAAGCTCTGTTATAAGATTAACTATCTTTTGAGTTAAGATCTTATGGCTAACATTGCAACTTCGTTTGGTGAAGGTCAATCTAACAGTCGGCCTCCACTCTTTTATGAAGACAATTACTCATTCTGGAAAATTAGAATGAGAATATTCATTCATGCTCAAGGTCAAGAAATCTGGAAATGCATTGTAAATGGACCTTATATTCCAACAAAAGTGGTTGATGGAGTAAAGGTCAAAAAGGAAGAAGAAGAGTTTGATCGTGAAGACGATAGACTTTATACTTTGAATTTAACTGCTATGAATTTATTATATAATGCTCTCAATGGTAATGAGTTTAATAGAGTAATGACTTGCGCTACGGTAAAGGAAATTTGGGATAACTTGGAAGTTACTTATGAAGGAACTTCTCAAATCAAGGAATCAAAAATTTATATTCTTACTCATGAATATGAAAATTTTAAGATGAATAATGATGAATCTATTTCTAGTATGCACACTCGTTTTACTAACATCATAAACAGCTTGATAGCTCTTGGAAAAGTTTATTCCAAAGTGGAGATAGTAAGAAAAATTCTCAACTCTCTACCAAAACGTTGGAAATCAAAAGTGACAGCGATTCTTGAAACTAAAGACCTCAAGAAGTTCGAAGTGAATGAACTCATCGGGTCACTTATAATCCATGAGTACACATTGAAAAGAGGAGAAGAAGAAATAATGCCAAAGAAGAGCTTGACACTTAAAGTTATTCCTCATGAAAGTGAAAGTGATGAAGATGAGGAAAATGACGACAAAGATAAAGAAGTTGCGATGATAACAAGAAGAATTCAGAGGTTCTTAAAGAAAAATAAAACTCCTCCGAGGAAATCTTTCAAAAAGTTTTCCAAGAAAGATTTAGGTAAAAATGACACTTTAATTTGTTATAAATGCAATAAGCCTGGTCATATTAAGCCAGATTGTCCTCTACTAAAGAAAGATCGAAACAAAGGCAAGAAAGCAATGAAAGCTACATGGAATGATGATTCAAGTAACTTAGATAGTGGAGCAAGCAATGGAGAATCAACAAATCTTTGTCTTATGGCTAAAGATGGCATTGAGGTAACAAATCTTGATAATATTGAAGATCCTTCATATGATGAATTGCAAAATATTTTAGAAGAGGTATATGAGGAATTTGAAAAATTGAGTATCAAGTATACTGTTTTGAAAAATAAAAATTCTTCTTTAACAAACGAAATTGATATTTTAAGAAAAGAAAATATTGTTTTAAAATATGAAAATTTTGAGTTAAAGAAGAATAAAACTGATTTAGAAAATATTGTTGAAAACTTTACGAATGGAAAACAATTTTTGAAAAACTTCTTATAGTCAAATATGTGTTTTTGACAAGGCAGGTTTGAGATATATGCCAAAACAAAAATACAAACCTTATAAAAATTTCTTTGATAATCCTTCTACATCAAAGTCCAATATTCAAAATTATTTTCATAATAAGTTTGTCAAAAAAGGATACTATTATAATCATTTAAGATCTTCATATATGTCACATGCTATTTACAATTTTTGTAATAGAAATGGTCATAATTATCATGCGTGTTCTATTAGAAGAAAGCATACACTGACTATTAGGGCCATAGGGGTACCTAAAAATCTTCTTTCTTCTAATACTAATAAATAAAGGACCCAAAGAACTTGGGTACTAAGAAAAATTATTTTAATTGTTTTTATAGGTATGCATGAAATCCTCTACAAGCAAAAACAAATGGTTTTTAGATAGTGGATGTTCAAGACACATAACGGGAGATAAGACTAAGTTCTTTGATCTTAGATATAAAGAAAAAGAACACGTAACATTTGGAGACAACTCGAAATGAAAGATTGTGGGAATAGATAAAATTGGTAATAAATCTTCTCTTATAATTGAAGATGTTCTACTTGTTGAAGGTCTAAAACATAATCTTTTGAGTATAAGTCAATTATGTGATAAAGGATTCACAGTTACTTTCAAAATGGATAAGTGCATTATTTTGAATAATCATGATTGTAATATTTGTTTTACTGCTTTTAGAAGCAACAATGTTTATACAATCGATTTTGAAGAAATTACCTCACAAGATGCTATTTGTTTTTCAGTTCAAAATGAAACTAGTTGACTATGGCATAGAAGACTAGGTTATGCCAACATGGAACTTATTTCTAGACTTTCAAAAAATGATTTTGTAAGAGGTTTACCAAAGACAAATTTTCTTAAAGATAAAATTTCTGATGCATGCCAATTTGGTAAACAAACAAAAACTTCTTTTAAAACCAAGAAACATATTTCCACTACCAGACCACTGCAACTGATACACATGGATCTTTTTGGACCAAATAGAGTTGCAAGTCTAGGAGGAAAATATTATGCTTTTGTTATTGTTGATAATTTCTCTAGATATACTTGGGTCATCTTTCTTGCTCATAAAGATGAGGCACATAATGCCTTTACCAAGTTATGCAAGGGAATTTAAAATGAAAAGGGCTATACTATTTCAAGTATCCGAAGTGATAGGGGAAAAGAGTTTGTTAATAAAAATATTGAAACTTTTTGTGATGAAAATGGTTATGCTTGAAAAACTAACGCACATTCTCATGGGGAGCTTAAGTATTAATACAGGCTTCAGGTTCTATCAAGTATTTGTCATCATAAAAAAGGGGGAGATTGTTGAACCCAAGGTTTCAAATTCCGTGTAATTATAAATCTACACATGGATTTTGATGATAACAAATGAATTTAAAGAATAAAGAAGTCTCAAGCTCAAGTTGTTCACACAATGGAATCAAGTACATCAAGGAACCAAGCATGAGCAAGAAGGGAACAAGTTCACATTAAAGTCATAGAGTAATATTGTAAATCTCTTAAAAATTCGAAATTAGGATTAAGACTCAAAAATTAATATTTTATCATAAAATATTAAAATACATTTTCCACATGTGCATGAATATTTTGAAAATTAAATTTGAAAAATTTGAAAGATAATTGATTGTCATCTTTCACAGGTGCATGACATGATTAAAAGTTTGAACTTTGAAAATATTAAAGATAATTGATTGTCATCTTTCACATGTGTATGTTTTATGTGAATATTTTCTAAAGTGATTGATGCTTTTCTTGACTTATGCAAAAGGAAGATGTCTTTGTTTGAAAATTTTGAAAAGTAAAGTGTGCTCCTTTTGTCATATGCAAAAAGTAAAAGATTAGGTCTGAAATTTTAAAAAAGCAAAGTGTGATCCTTTTGTCATATGCAAAAAGTAAAAGATTATGTTTGATTTTTTTTTAAAAAGCAAAGTGTGCTCCTTTTGTCATATGCAAAAAGTAAAAAAATTAGGTTTGAATGTTTGAAAAGTGAATGATGATGTCTTTGACATGTGAATCTTTTTAAATTTGAATATGAAGTCTCATATGCCTATAAATAGATCATTTGAGAGCTTCACATTTACAACACCAAGAGCATACAACATTCATTCAAAGCTTTCATTTCCTCTTCTCTAAGCATTGAATCTTAATCCTTATTCATTTTGAGAGATATAATTTGTGCTGTATTGTTCTTATTTCACTCATTAAGGAGTGTTTTCTGAGATTCTACCTGTTATCAATTCTTGTATCAGTAAAAGGGTGTGTATAACTCTTATGCGTGTAGAAAGTGTTCTACACAGGGAATAGTTGAATTACCACGTGTAAGGTGATTGCAAGTGTAGAAGATGTTCTACACAGATCCTTTGTAGCGGTGTTGTTCAAAGGTGTAATAGATTTTTATCTCCACCTGAAGGGGGTTGAATAGTGAATTCGGGGATCCTCAAGGGGTAACTTGAGGCGAGGACGTAGGCAGTGGGGTCGAACCTCGTTAACATACTGAGTTTGATTCTCTCTTACCCTTACTCTTTATATTTATTGTTGTTTTGTATTTTGTTTATATTTGATATTGTATATTTAATTTAGAATTGTTATTTTTTTTTAAATACAACTTAATTCACCCCCCCTCTTGTGTTAGTCATCTGGGCAACAAGAATGATGTGAAAGAACACGTGTTGTAGGACACTTAAGCTGCCTTACATGTGATACCCTTTTAAATATATATTTATTATTATTTTTTTAAAAATGTATTGGCATTAAATTATAGATTATTAGAATAAAAATAAAGAAATTATTTCTTGGAAAATAAACAGGTAGATTCCTTTATACAAGAAAACAACTCTTAAAAAGTTGTGAATATGGATCTAGGCCTATCTACATAAATGTATGTGTCTCCATCGGTCACAACATTAACACAAATAAATAGATAGGTTAAAAACCTTAATGCAACACTTTTCATATAGAAATTTGTGAAGATTTACAATTCAAAAATAATTAGTTCCTGCAAATATTTGATCAAAGATGACTAGAGATTAATATTCTAATGATTCTTTTATTATTGGATTTTCTCCCAAATCATACATTAATGGTGTTAACGGCGTGTTTCGCACACTAGTCATTGGGCTCAATCACCAACGATACAAGGAAGATGAGGGCTCAGAGTTAATGAAACACCTCAGATGCCTAAGTCACTTTGTTGATCCTTAGAGGGAATTTTGGTATATGAGAAAACGTAACAGTTGTTCTAACCTAGATTTTAGCTTTTATACCCCCTGCCGATGTGGTCCTCCATATCCCATGTCAAAGGTGGCCATCTTCTGTACAAGGTACGATGTTGTCGCCCTTAATGCAGCGTTGCTTCCTCAGATTGTGTCCCTTGAGGCAAGTTGGTGAGTGCGGCCACCTTGTCCTGCATCCTGTCAGAGATAGGAGGCCTTGCTGTGATCTTTGTTCATGTCCAGAATTCGGTCCTTAAATGCAGTGTCACCCTGTCGCTACTTGCATGTGCAAGGTCATGCAGAAAGGTTGTCGTCCCAACTTTCCACATTGGCTCGCTTCCCATGCAAGTCCTAGGCCTTCTTATTCTTTACCCAACTTGTGGGCCAACTATGCTTTGGTCGCTGGGCCTCCCGGGATAAGTTTGGCCCAACCCTGTAGCTAGGTGTAAACATCCATTTCAATTACTGCACAAATTCCTACCGCATGTGTGTGGTTAAAATTTTCTAATTCTTTTCTTTTCCTTCCCTTCGTTCTCTTTCTTTTCTCCTTCTCTCTCTCTTTTTTTAAAGACCCACGATGTCTCATTGGTTTATAACATTCGACGGGTGGGTTGTCCATTGTGTGCTCTTGTTCACTTCCCCACGTCTGGGTTGTGTGTGATAGTTCGATCCCATTCTTCCTTGTCCATTAGAAATTGCCGAATCTATTGCCCCTCATTTCACTTTTAGCGACATGTGTCACTCTCCTGTCTGGGTAGCCTAGTCGATGCAAGCACATATTTAAACCCGAATCCCATCCTCTTGAGATTTGGAGATTCGAGGTGAGACTCAATTTTTCGAGGGGTACCACAAGGCCTCTGTTGCTTCCACTACTGACTTGAGGTCGGTGAAATCTTCTTTCGGGATACCTAACTCTAAGAATTTAGAGATCCCAGTGGCCCTTTAGCGGACTGTCGATTCAGATGGTTTTGCCGCCAAGGTGGCGTTATATCCTTCAATGTTCTCTAACGGACTGGGTCTTCCTTTTTGAAACCATGTCTAAGAAATCTTGGACTTCCTCCAAGTGGTTCTCTCGTAGCTTCACCCTAATGCGTGAAGGGTCTTGATGTCCTACTACATTGTTTGGCATATGGTTTTGGACACCATGGGCAAAGATTACCTTGGCCCAATTGGTAGGGATTTTCTTTTTACGCATGGGGTGTGGTAATCTGTGGAGCTTCCATTTCCGATTGGGTTATAGGGGTTCAAGAAACCCGCTTTTCTTGTGTCAAGGACTGGTTCAAACGATTATTCTTCATGTCGAGTCAAGGTTGGAAGTTTCCTGCCAAAGAGGTAGTCTCCCGTAAGTTTCCTGTCTGTGTCGTTTGGAGAATAATGTTGGATGGCAAGGAGATTTGCATGACTTTAACTAGGCAAGAGCGAGCCCAATTGACAATGGTTTATGCGTAGATGGGGACACATTTGGAGGAAGTCCATATCGATATGCCCTGCTAACCAGAGCCAACATTGATTGGCTCCTGGTTTCTTCAAATTGGTCCTGTTTCAATGGTCATCACATCCCAGGGGGGTTGTCTACTTGTTTGGATCAGAATAGGCCCTCCAATCCTCCGTTGGAAGGGAAAGGGAATAAGCCTCACACTAAGGTCAAGGAGTATCAAGAGATATCAGGATCATGCAACAGTGGAGGTAGCTTTGAACTTGCCATTATGCCTCCCTCCGGTCAATCTTCCTAGGCCCCATCCATGTCGAAGGCTGCAATGCCAACCCAGAATCAGTAACCTACCTCGAGTCGTGCATGCAACTCCCAACCTGTCCAATGGAAAAAATTAGTTTCACTCAATTCAAACTACTCTTCCACTTTCCCTCTTTCAAATCCCATATTGCGATTCAATGCAATGCTTTTAATTTAGTCGTTGGGATTGTAGTTCAGCAGATGCTATTATTTTTTTCTTAGAATCTAGCAAAGTAACGTTTTTAATTTACTTATTATTATTAAATTATCTTTTAAATAAAATAAAAGCTCGTAATATTAATATATAGATTTAAATTAATAGAAGTTTTTTAGCACGTAATATATTAATATAAGTGATTTATTTTTGAAAAATATTATTAGTTTTGTTTACTTTATTTTTTTCATTTTCAAAGTTTACTTGATCTTTCAAAATCTTGTGTATTTTATTTTAGTTTAATTATGAGATGATAGCACCAAAATAATTTAGTTTTTATAAATGAACAAGGTAGAAAGAGGGCCTCATTACAAATTAGTAGAAAAAGGGCATTGTGTTACTTTTTCTTAAGTTTTGTGTTACTTTTTTTACTGAAGGTACATAATCTAACATTGCTCTTTTACAAAGGAGCTATGACATGTTTTTATGCTCTTCACTTATAGCTAGTTTGCTTTTTGGATAAAAGGTTCTTAAAATAGTTTGTCTTTTGTTTTGGCTTTCTACTCTTTTCTTCTTTCCTTCGTTGATAGTTTTGTTTAATATACTTTCTTATTATTAAGATTGGTTTATTTGTTGTGTTTTCAAGATATAGTTGACAATTATTAAAATCATATTTGACTTTTTTTTTTTTTTCTCAAGCAAGCATATTTCATTAAAGTAAATGAAATATTTGACTTTCTTGTTTGTTCCTTAGAAAATAAAAATGTGGACTATTCTTGGTTAAATAAAAATTTCATTGTTACTACAGTTTTCCTTATCCAAACATATTATATTTTATCTCTAAATTTTAAAAACATTAACTTAAATAAATAGTAATGAATAGTAAAATCTAACAGTGAACAATGCAAGAACAGTGAGTGAATAGTGATAAACTATAAAATCTGATAGTAAACAATGTGTAAACAATATGTGAACAGTAATGAGCAGTGCACAATACGGCTGAAAATTTAAGTAGTGGGACCGGCACCCTTTTCAAATCTCAAAAATTAGAAACTATCACATCTCATCTCACTATCCAAACACACATTTTTTTTACAAATTATTTCATCTCATCTTAACTCAAAAATTTTATTACTATTCAAAATATCTTATCTCATTTGAACTGACACTACTTAGTAGAATTTTTCATTAATGTACACCATGGCTAATCCTTTCGTGTGTTGTTTGTGCAAATGATGTTGATCTTTGAAAACATAACCAAGACTTGGCATAAAATCGTTGAAGGAAAATGAAAGTACATTATGCAAGACCTTTTAAATGATGAAGAGATCTAGATCAGAAGTCTTTTTATTCATACATATATATTATTCATTCATTCATGCATGCATGCATACATACATACATATATATACACATGACGAGGAAACGAAAACTTCCAACTTGGTCTTGTAGCTAGAGTGAGAGTACTGATCACGGAAGCAGAGAAGCAAGTTCTGCCATTTTCACCTTCTCTCCCATTCGTGGCATTTGCTTCTACGCGACCAGTTGCTCTGCGACCACCTCCATGGATCTCCTCTGCCATTTTCATCTGCTCGCCAACTCCTCTCTCACTTTCTCTATTTTCATCTCTCATTTTCATATCTTCCTGGAGCACTACAGAGTAATGTTCAGCTCCATTTTCTACCGCTAGAGTACATAGTAGTCTGAGTAGGAGAATCATACCCCGCATTCAACTTTCAAATGTAAAAATAGTCTTCCCGAAAAGGTATTCGCTTCCAAATTTTTGGTTTTATTGTTTATTGGAAAAAGATGTAACTTTTCACCATTTTTGGCTGAAGATATTTGCAACACTTCTTTCAAATAACCACCCCCCCCCCAAAAAAAAAAACTTGATCTTTTTTCTAAAATGCCTTTTCTTTTTGTTTTTTTGTTTTTTGTTTTGTTCTCTTGCAGAAGCAATAGACTTTTGAGATTGGGGCTAGAGTGAGCATCTCGGGCTTGTTGGAACATAAGGTAAATTTGATTATATCATCATTTCCGAGATATTTTATTTGTAAGTAGTTCAAATATATGAAATTGAGTATTGGCTACCAAAAAAAACGAAGAACAAAGAGGCTTAGTTAGGTGGAAGCCCACAAATTATTGCGGTATGGAAAATGGTTCCTACTTGCCTCATCTGATGTATTTGGTGGGAAGGAAATGCTAGAATGTTTTAGGATGGGAACGAACTATGGAGAAGCTTAAGACTTTCTTTTCCATTACTCCTTTTGACTACTTCTATAGACTTTAATGGTTGAACTTACTTGATGGATAGGCATCTCTCTTGTATACAACCTGTGTACTTGGAGTGCACATTTTGAGCTTTTCAATATAACTTTTCTTAGTTATGAACATAACACTATGTTTCTAACACAAGCCATGGCCCCAAAATGAGTAGGCTGAACAAAATTCATGATACTGACTCCAATGGCTGCATAGATTTTCTAAAATATAATTTTAGTCATTCCTATTAGTTTAGATAGACCGTGCAGAGATGAGTGGAGTTCTTGAATTGCTACAGCACATCTTTGACAAAAGCATGAGAGTTTGTGTAGAGAACATCATCCATTTCACATCAGAGGACTTAGTATTCCCCTGAATATAGCATGTCCAGATATGTTATCCAGCACGTATTGCAACGGGAATCATAACGGAATGCCAAAATATCTGTTTTTCTACTAAGTGAAAAATTATTACCTTTGACTATAATTCATACAGAAACGATAGCTATAACTCCAATCTATTCCCTAAAGATTTTGCATCCAATTATAGCATAATCTTTTTGTCAAGAAAAGGATCTCGACTTTGAGTATCAACTTCACCTGTTTCTTGAAGCTTTGTTTAATGATATTAAATACATAAAACTCAAAGAAAATTACTCTGTTTAATGATATTTCTACAATTCTGAATAAGGTCAAACAACTATATATTAGTTATATATTAATGTTAAGATAACTCCACTTATTTGAATGAGTATCACATTACTAGAGTCTATTATTTAAGTTTGTTTTGACATAATCTTCTCTAATTCAAGCATTAATATAAGCACATGTTTCAATCCCTCATATTTACATAAAAACTTTAATTTTACCGTCAACAATTTGATGCTCTATATACAGACACCAAGGCTAAACATTATGTTCACAGGGTATGCAATGGGTCTAATATACACAGGAATACCTATAACCAATGTTTGCTTTAAAACCTATGGATACATGAGCATGGCTCAGGCTGTCATATCTATGTCTACATTAGATTGTGTATAAGATATTTAACATTTTGGTATACATGATTACGTTATTATGCCATAATTGAAAGAAAATTTTGGCTTCTTNCCTTAGGCTGAAATCTTTCCGGTAGAGATCTCAAAATCTTCCTCACGATCCTTGAATCCTCCACATTCTCGCCAAGATTAAACTTGGAATTCACAATATCATTCAGTTTGATATAAAAATCATTAAAACTTTCGTCTTCCAACATTTTAATATCTTCAAATTTTGAGGTTAGCATCTGCAATTTTGAATTTTTTACTATTCTTGTACCTTCATGTGTAACCTCTAAAATATCCCAAACTTCTCTAACAATCTCACATATGGAGATTCTTTTAAATTTTTTTAGGGGATACGAAGTCCTTTTCTATTCAAATTGCAATTGCTAATTTCATCTTTCATCTAAGCATCTATAGATGTCTCGGGTTTAGTGCATCCCCGTTCAACCAAATGCCATACATGTTCATCTAAAGACTTGAGAAAAGCCCTCATTTGAACTTTCCAATAAGCATAGTTTTCCCCATCGAAGTATGGTGGAATGTATAATGATGTTGACATGATCTACAAGGGCACGGATCACACTCGAATGAGTGAAGCACTCTCTGATACCAATTGAAATTCCCCAAGTACCCCTGTAAAACCACAAAATTATCTACTAATTTTCTTGAACAATTTGATTAGCTCTCAATATTGTGATTATTAAACGAATCAAATACTTAAAGAATATAAACAAACTTGCATGACACAACGATTGGTTACAAAGGAAAACCCTTTAAAGAACTCTTTAAAGGTAAATCCCTACGAGACAGCAAAACCCAGGAAAGTCAATCTTATTGTTTGAAAATCAATTACAAGTAATTTTCAATTACAAAACCTTTGTAACTTGACTCTCTTACTTGTCCAAACAAATGACCCATTAGTCTTCTACTGCAGTAGCAGCCAGAGCCTCTGGCAATCTTCAAACTATTAACTTCCCTCCTGGAACTCCGGTGGCTGAAATCCAATCAATGATCTTTCACACTTGAAGCATGATCACACACAATGAGAGATCACAAATATAAAAATTCAAAATTTTCTCACTAAAATATGCACTAGAAAGTGATCTAAAAAATATGTAGATTTGAATCTCTTCTAATGCTAACCAATAGGATCTCTTAAATAAATAATCTGGAAAGAGTTCTAGTTGAAGTAGGATTCTGCTGATAGATAGAATCTGTCTCGAGGATGTCTCCTGACAAATTACTGACATTTTGCGATAACTCTCTTCTGCAGTAACTGATTTATGTTCAGCTTCTATTCTAGATAAATGCAAATCCTCATGGACTCAATTTTTCCCTCAATGACTTATCTAAATAACCTCTAAGACTTCTAAATAAACTCAATATTGTTTAGAAATAAAGTTGATAATTATTTTACATTCATCCAAAAATTACAAATATAATGATAAGATAAATCTTATTATTTAGTTATCTAACCCTAGCCAACTTTTACCTTTACAACCACTAACCTATATATTTAAGATTAATGACCATCTTGTGCTGTCTTGCAAAATGATCCTACAAGAAAAGAAACAGAAGACTGTTAATAGGGAAAAAGAAATTTATATTTGACCGCCTATTATATAAAATGTCAACATGAGAATAAGTGGAACAGTTCTCAAATTGGAGCATGATAAAATGATGTCTCTTGTTGTGATCAGATGTGTTGAACCAAAAGATCACCCTGCAAAAACCTAATCAATCTCTTGCTATGTCATATGATGAAAGAATCGAATCGTAAAAGGTCAACCACTCTTAAGCATTTCATTGTTATTAATTTTAAATGAATCCGGCACCATACTCTGCAGTAGCTCAGGTTAGATACAAAGCAAAGCTTTATAGAACGTTGCTTTAAATGGTACAGAAGATAAAGCATGGCTATGTATAAGGATATAGAGAGACAATATATTCTCTATACAGCAATATCACAAGCAGAATAAAACAATAACTATCACTTTTAAATGTATCTTGCTATTGTTTAATGTTTAAATAGTTGTAGATGGTGAAATTTCTAGATAAACGAGCAGGGGGTGTAGTGTGTGCTATTATTTCTTTTAATGAATCCATACTTGGAGTGTTATACCATTTTAAATATATATTTATTATTTTTAAAAGATTTTTTATTGGCATTAAATTATGAATAATTAAAATAAAATTAAAGATATTATTTATTGAAAAACGAAGTAAGATTTCTTGATAGAAGAAAACAATCTTAGAAAGTTGAGATATGGATCCTGGCCTATTTACATAAATATATGTGTTTCCATCGGTCACAATATTAATTTAAATAAATAAATAGGTTGAAAACCTCAATTTAACACTCTCCATATAGAAATTTGTGAGGGTTTACAATTCAGAAATAATTGGTTCTTGCGAATACTTAATCAACGATGATCAGAAGTTAGTATTATAACAATTATTTTATTATTAGATTTTCTCCCAAATCTTAAATTAGTGGTGTTAACAATGTGTTTCGCATACCGGTCATCAGACTCGATCACCTACGACACAAGGAAGACGAGGGATCGAAGTTGATGAAATAATTAAGATGCCTAAGTCAGTTTGTTGATCCTTAGAGGAAATTTTTGTATATGAGAGAATGTAAAAGTTGTTGTCACCTTTAATGCAGTGTGGCTTCCCCAGATTGTGTCTCCTGTGCAGGTTGGTAAGTGCGATCATCTTGCCATGCATCCTATCAGGGACATGAGGCCTTACCATGATATTTGTCCATATCCATTATCTGGTCCTTAAATGTAGTGTGGCCCTGTGACTACGTGCATGTGTAGGGTCATCACAGAAAGGTCGATGTCCCATCTTTCCACACTGGCTCCTTCTCGTGCAGGCCCTAGGCCTCCTTATTCTTTACCCAACTTGTAGGCTAACTATGCTTTGGTCGCTAGGCCTCTCGAGATAAGTTTGGCCATGTCTAGTAGGGTGTAAACATCCATTCCAATTACCGCACAAATACCTACCACATGTGTGGTGAAAATTCTCTCATTCTGTTCTTCTCCTTCCTCCATTTCTCTCGATTTTCTCTTCTTTTTCTTAAAGACATACGATGTCTCATTGGTTTGTAACGCTCAACAGGTGGGTTGTCCATTTTGTGTGCTTGTTCGCTTCCCCACCTCTAGGTTGCATGTGACAGTTTGATCTTGTGCTTCCTAGTGCAGCAGAAATTGTCGAATCTATTGCCTGTCATTTCACTTTTAGCGATATGTGTCACTCTCCTGTCTGAATCCCATCCCCCTTCATCTTCCTTCTTTCACACCTCTTCTGTTCTTGTTGCAACCTTCGAATGTTCCCAGCCTTCTTGCATCCCTACTTCCTTCACCCTTAGATCATCTTGAGCCCTCTTTCTTTCTCTCCTTAATGGCAACCAAGAACACTTCTCGATTCATGTCTCGAGGTTCACGTTCATCCCGTCTAGAGGGACTCTCCAGGGTCTCGGGGTCCTAGATCCTCCTTAGATTCGAGATGACTCTCAGTTCTTCCCGGGGTACCACTAGGCCTCTATCGCTTCCACTACTGACCTAAGGTCAATGAAATCTTCTTTCGGGGTGCCTAACTCTGAGGATTTAGAGATTTCGGCGGCTTTATCGCAGCTACACCTTAATGCGTGGAGGATCTTGATGTCCTAATACATTGTTTGGCATATGGTTTTGGGTACTGTAGGCGAAGATTACGTTGACTTGACCGCCAGGCATATTCTTTTTTACACATTGGGTATGGCAATCTATGCATCTTCTGTTCTCAACCGGGTTATACGGGTTTTGAAAACCCACTTTTCTTGTGTCAAGGACCGGTCAAAAGGTTATTCTTCAGGTCAAAAGGTTATTCTTCATGTCGGGTCAAGGTTGGGAGTTTCTTGCTGGAGAGGTAGTCTATCGCGAGTTTCCTGTTCGTGCCATTTGGAGAATTGTGCAGGACAACAAGGAGATTTGCATGACTTTAATTGGGCAGGAAAGAGCCCAATTGGCAATGGTTTATGCTTAGGTGGGGACACATCAGGAGGAAATCCATACCAACGCCCTGCTAACCAAAGCCAACATCGATCGGTTCCTGGTTTCTTTAGATCGATCCTTTTTCAGTGGTCGTCACATCCCAGGGGGTCGTCTACTTCACGGGACTAGAATAGGCCCTCAAGTCCTAAGTTGGAGGGAAAAGGGAATAAGCCTCACACTGACATCGAGAAGGATTAGTAGATATCAGGATCCAGCAACAGCGATAGCAGCTCTGAACTTGCCATAATGCCTCCCCCGGGTTGGTCTTCCTAAGCCTCGTCCATGTCGAAGGCTGCAATGCCAACCCAGGATCAACAACCTACCTTGGGTCGTGCGTGTGGCTCCTAGCCTGTCCAATTGAAAAAATTAGTTACACTCATTCTAACTACTCTCCCACTTTCCCTCTTTCAAATTCTGTACTGCGGTTCAATACAATGCTTTTAATGTAGTCGTTGGGGGTTACGGTTCAATACATTTGTACTCTTTTCCTCTCAACATCCTTGACAAAGTCGAAAGAGATAATATAAATTGGGTCAACATGATAATCCCAAATTATAAGTATGCATGATGAAAGTTATATATTAATTTAAGTGCAAATTAAATTTCATAATAATTAATCTTTATTAGATAGAACTAAGTTTTGTAATGATCGTAATTAACTATATCTTAACCCAAAAGGCATGACCAAACTCTATAAAAAAACCAATCAACACCATATAGAGGAGTATTTCCCTACATGATTAGAAAATAAAATGTATGGATCAATCAATTAATTGTGATCTGCTAATTGTGAGATATCAATCAATCAATTAAGAAGCAAGGGACCTAGACATTGCAAACTACATATATTAGGAGAACCTTATCAAAGAGGCAAGATTGTAGTAGATCACTTAATATGTAAAGAATTAGAAAGGTACATATATTTAATTCGGTGATAGCCCACACATATATCCACTCAGAATCCAATTCAAATGTTACTATACTTTTGTGTTAGTTTGTTAAAACCATCCTAAAGTACAATGATCATCTACTTTGTTAAGTTTCAGCATTATAGTGGGTTCAAATATTAGTTTTACTCCCACTCTTCCTCGGTGATGAGGGGGTGAAGAAGGTCCCTCCTCGCCCTCCAAAGAAGCACTAAAAGCGAAGAGGGAATCCAAACCCTGCCCCTGGCTCAGCTCTAGGTCGTGGGGGAGTACAAGGGTTTCACCACTAGAGACAGTCAAGGGAAGAGAGCCTGCGGTAGGCTCTCTTTCTCCTGTCTCCTCCTAAGAGTCAAGCCCAATTTGCAAATCATCAATTGAGACTTGGACCTCGACTTCTCCCACCGGGGCTAAGACATGAGGAATGTTGGAAAAGGTTTCCAAAAGACCATGGGAGAAAGCTTTGTCGATGTCTTCATCCTCCTCTTTGTCGACCATCTCTAGGTCGACTGACAGGGTTGACAGAATAAAAACATTTGGTGATTGGGCAGATTCGAGTTCGTGAGAGGGGAATTCAAAGTTGAGAGGCATGACCAAATCAATGAGGGTCTACCCCCATCAAATCGCCTAGACCATCGGAGTCAAGAGAACTTTATCACCTAGACCGTTGAGTTCACTTAGCATGTTTAATGTTAGGAAAATGCTAATATGCTCCCAAAGTTTGGCTCCTCATTTTTTACCGCTCCTGTATTTAATTTTTAAAAACAACATTTTTTACTCAATTATTATGAAAATGACTTAGTATATTGGTGTATTTCTTTTAAAACTATTTAAATATGTTATAAAAATATAAAAAAAATAAAAAAAGAAAACAATAAAAAAAATTTGTACTAATGTACACGCCCAACTGTCAAAGTTCGGCGACATAATAGCACCACCTTATTGTTATGTTTACTTTTTAAGTTTTAACTCATCTTTATAATTGGGCCCCCTTTATAAGAAGAGTTTTGCTATATATAAGTAAAGTCGTGTACTAATCTGCGTACCAATACTGTTTTCAATCAAATCAACTTTTTGACCAATCACAATTGATTGGTGCACATATTAGTGCACTATTGTACTTGTAAAAAGATTTTTCCTTATAAGAATGTGGCTTCCTCGACCTATGAGAAGTAAGACAACCCGTGATTATAAAAGGCTCGGTGTTCTTAGCAGGGACACACAGTAATTAGAACCTTTAGTATTTTCACAGCATGTATTTGTACAACAGTTAGGTCAAGGTCTGCCCACTTGTCAACATCAGCCATTGTAATGAAATTTGTTAAAATATATATATATATATAAATATATTAAAAAAAGAAAATAAAATAGAAACAATTCGAGATTCACCCAAAAGAAACCATTCTAAACTAGTTTCTTTCTTTGGTGGGGAAAAGCTTTGCTGCAACTGTCCAGGATGCGATCAAATTAAGACAACTTTCTAGATTAATGTCTCTGAAAAGTCAGTTCAAATATACCTTCTGGTAAGAGAAAAGGAAAAAAATATCTCAAAATAATTAACCTAAAAGTAGGTATAATTTGGATAGTAAGTTAAGTTTAGATGATTTGAGATAAGATAAAAGTTAAAAGTTAAATAAAATATTATTAGAATATTTTTTTAATATTATTATTATTTTAGAATTTGAAAAAGTTGAATTGTTTATTATATTTTGTATAGAAATTTAAATAAATTATAATAATGAGATAAGATGAGATACTTCTTGTATCCAAACCTGATAATACTAATGATTTGAGAAAACTTTAAGATTTAGTTTGGTTACATAGATAAGATGAAATAAGAAATAATTATATCTCAACTTTACCTTTGCAAGGGACATAAGGTCTGGTTTTATATGTTGTACTTGTCACACCCAAACATTGTGCCCAGCCTTCCAAATCAACAAATCAACTAAGATAAACATATATGAACAAATCAGGCCTTATAATACTATGATACAAATTAAGATTTGCACACGTAATATTAGAAACAGAGAGTAAGTGCCTTATCCGCAATAACACAATCCTCCCCCCCCCCCTGTTGGGACTGGTCGGAGACAGAGATGATTTTAAATAAAAGGAGAGACGAAATTTAACGTGGTTCGGCAATTGCCTACGTCCACAGCTACTGTAATTTCACTATAAAATATTTCTACAAAAAATTTCTCACCCACACTCTTTCTCTCTTCCTTTCTCTCTATCTTTCTCTCTTTCTCCCTATCCCACATTTTATACAATTGAGCTCTCTCCTATTTATAGGAGAGAGTAGCCTACCATTTGCAAATGGTGGTTGGCCTAACAAGGTGGGTGGCCTAACAATGGTGGGTGGCCTAACTATGGTGGGTGGCCTAACAAGGTGGGTGGGTTGCAAACCCAAACCCATTTCATACTTGGTTTGTCTCCATTCATAACACCCCCCCCAAACAAAAACAACAAAAAAAAACTTGATCTTTCGTCTAAAATGCCTTTTTTTTTTCCTTTCTTTTTTGTTATTGTAGAAGCAACAGGCTTCAGAGATTGAGGCTTGACTAAGCGTCTCGGGCTTGTTAGAACATAAGGTAAATTTGATTATATCTTCATTTGCCAGATATTTTACTTGTTAAGTAGTTCAAATATATGAAATTTGAGTATTGGCTAGCAAAACAAAAAAACAAAAAAAAAAAAATGAAGAACAAAGAGGCTTAGTTAGCTGGAAGCCCACAAATTATTGCGGTGTGGAAAATGGTTCCTACTTGCCTCATATGATGTATTTGGTGGGAAGGAAATGCTAGAATGTTTTAGGATGGGAACGAACTATGGAGAAGCTTAAGACTTTCTTTTCCATTACTCCTTTTGACTACTTCTATAGACTTTAATGGTTGAACTTACTTGATGGATAGGCATCTCTCTTGTATACAACCTGTGTACTTGGAGTGCACATTTTGAGCTTTTCAATATAACTTTTCTTAGTTATGAACATAACACTATGTTTCTAACACAAGCCATGGCCCCAAAATGAGTAGGCTGAACAAAATTCATGATACTGACTCCAATGGCTGCATAGATTTTCTAAAATATAATTTTAGTCATTCCTATTAGTTTAGATAGACCGTGCAGAGATGAGTGGAGTTCTTGAATTGCTACAGCACATCTTTGACAAAAGCATGAGAGTTTGTGTAGAGAACATCATCCATTTCACATCAGAGGACTTAGTATTCCCCTGAATATAGCATGTCCAGATATGTTATCCAGCACGTATTGCAACGGGAATCATAACGGAATGCCAAAATATCTGTTTTTCTACTAAGTGAAAAATTATTACCTTTGACTATAATTCATACAGAAACGATAGCTATAACTCCAATCTATTCCCTAAAGATTTTGCATCCAATTATAGCATAATCTTTTTGTCAAGAAAAGGATCTCGACTTTGAGTATCAACTTCACCTGTTTCTTGAAGCTTTGTTTAATGATATTAAATACATAAAACTCAAAGAAAATTACTCTGTTTAATGATATTTCTACAATTCTGAATAAGGTCAAACAACTATATATTAGTTATATATTAATGTTAAGATAACTCCACTTATTTGAATGAGTATCACATTACTAGAGTCTATTATTTAAGTTTGTTTTGACATAATCTTCTCTAATTCAAGCATTAATATAAGCACATGTTTCAATCCCTCATATTTACATAAAAACTTTAATTTTACCGTCAACAATTTGATGCTCTATATACAGACACCAAGGCTAAACATTATGTTCACAGGGTATGCAATGGGTCTAATATACACAGGAATACCTATAACCAATGTTTGCTTTAAAACCTATGGATACATGAGCATGGCTCAGGCTGTCATATCTATGTCTACATTAGATTGTGTATAAGATATTTAACATTTTGGTATACATGATTACGTTATTATGCCATAATTGAAAGAAAATTTTGGCTTCTTTCCAAGTATGGATTCATTAAAAGAAATAATAGCACACACTACACCCCCTGCTCGTTTGATCTAGAAATTTCACCATCTACAAGCTATTTAAACATTAAACAATAGCCAAGATACATTTGAAAGTGGATAGTTATTGTCTTATCATGCTGGGTTGTATTCTGCCTTGTGAAGAAATTGTCTCTCTATATCCCTTATACATAGCCATGCTTTATCTTCTGTACCATTTAAAGCAACGTTCTATAAAGCTTTGCTTTGTATACTAACCTGAGCTACTGCAGAGTATGGTGCCAGATTCATTTAAAATTAATAACAATGAAATGCTTAAGAAGTGGTTGACCTTTTACCGAATTGCATTCTTTCATCATATGACATAGCAAGAGATTGATTTAGGTTTTATGCAGGGTGATCTTTTGGTTCAACCATCTGATCACAACAAGAGACATCATTTTATCATGCTCCAATTTGAGAACTGTTCCACTTATTCTCATGTTGACATTTTATATAATAGGCGGTCAAATATAAATTTCTTTTTCCCTATTAACAGTCTTCTGTTTCTTTTCTTGTAGGATCATTTTGCAAGACAGCACAAGATGGTCATTAATCTTAAATATATAGGTTAGTGGTTGTAAAGGTAAAAGTTGGCTAGGGTTAGATAACTAAATAATAAGATTTATCTTATCATTATATTTGTAATTTTTGGATGAATGTAAAATAATTATCAACTTTATTTCTAAACAATATTGAGTTTATTTAGAAGTCTTAGAGGTTATTTAGATAAGTCATTGAGGGAAAAATTGAGTCCATGAGGATTTGCATTTATCTAGAATAGAAGCTGAACATAAATCAGTTACTGCAGAAGAGAGTTATCGCAAAATGTCAGTAATTTGTCAGGAGACATCCTCGAGACAGATTCTATCTATCAGCAGAATCCTACTTCAACTAGAACTCTTTCCAGATTATTTATTTAAGAGATCCTATTGGTTAGCATTAGAAGAGATTCAAATCTACATATTTTTTAGATCACTTTCTAGTGCATATTTTAGTGAGAAAATTTTGAATTTTTATATTTGTGATCTCTCATTGTGTGTGATCATGCTTCAAGTGTGAAAGATCATTGATTGGATTTCAGCCACCGGAGTTCCAGGAGGGAAGTTAATAGTTTGAAGATTGCCAGAGGCTCTGGCTGCTACTGCAGTAGAAGACTAATGGGTCATTTGTTTGGACAAGTAAGAGAGTCAAGTTACAAAGGTTTTGTAATTGAAAATTACTTGTAATTGATTTTCAAACAATAAGATTGACTTTCCTGGGTTTTGCTGTCTCGTAGGGATTTACCTTTAAAGAGTTCTTTAAAGGGTTTTCCTTTGTAACCAATCGTTGTGTCATGCAAGTTTGTTTATATTCTTTAAGTATTTGATTCGTTTAATAATCACAATATTGAGAGCTAATCAAATTGTTCAAGAAAATTAGTAGATAATTTTGTGGTTTTACAGGGGTACTTGGGGAATTTCAATTGGTATCAGAGAGTGCTTCACTCATTCGAGTGTGATCCGTGCCCTTGTAGATCATGTCAACATCATTATACATTCCACCATACTTCGATGGGGAAAACTATGCTTATTGGAAAGTTCAAATGAGGGCTTTTCTCAAGTCTTTAGATGAACATGTATGGCATTTGGTTGAACGGGGATGCACTAAACCCGAGACATCTATAGATGCTTAGATGAAAGATGAAATTAGCAATTGCAATTTGAATAGAAAAGGACTTCGTATCCCCTAAAAAAATTTAAAAGAATCTCCATATGTGAGATTGTTAGAGAAGTTTGGGATATTTTAGAGGTTACACATGAAGGTACAAGAATAGTAAAAAATTCAAAATTGCAGATGCTAACCTCAAAATTTGAAGATATTAAAATGTTGGAAGACGAAAGTTTTAATGATTTTTATATCAAACTGAATGATATTGTGAATTCCAAGTTTAATCTTGGCGAGAATGTGGAGGATTCAAGGATCGTGAGGAAGATTTTGAGATCTCTACCGGAAAGATTTCAGCCTAAGGTTACTACCTTTGGGGAAAGTAAGGATTTGGATACAATAAAGGTTGAAGAGCTGGTCGGTTCTTTACAAACGTATGAATCCTCACTTCGTCAAACAAGAAAAGGTAAGTCCATTGCTCTCAAAACAGTAAAAGAAGATCAAGATGATTTTTCTGATGAAGAAAATTTTAACAATGAGGATGGAGCTCATAGAAGAAAGTTTAGAAAATTCATGTTTAATAAAAAGTCTAATGGAAAGAAAAAAAGAAGTAAAGAATTTTCTACAAAGAAAAATTGTTTTGAAAAATGGAATAAAGAAAAACCTGATAATAATGATAAAGTAAAGTGTCATGAATGTTCTGGTTATGGTCATATAAAAATTGAACATCCAAATTTCAAGAAAAATAAAGGAAAAACATTGAATGTCACACTTAGTGACAGTTCAGAATCTGAAACTTGAAATTCATAATCTAATGATGACAATTCTTTTGTAGCTTTTTCTACTATTGTTAATCATTTTTTTGATATTAGGCTAACAAAATCTGAAAGTGATGATGATAATAGTGATTCGGAGATTTCTCTAGTTGTGGATGATCATGAGTTAAGTTTACAAGAAGCCCATAATGATCTATGTGAGGAAGTATTCAAATTAAAGAAACTCAACAAGAAGCTGTACAATAGATTTACTAGTTTGGAGAATGAGAAAAACAATCTTTCTGAGGCATTAAAAATTTCTGGTGTTGAAGTATCAATATTAAAAGATCAAAAGGCTGCACTAGAAAAAGAGTTGGAAAAGTTTCGGAAGTTTCAGGAAAAAACTGCAACACAGAAGTTAGAAGAGATATTGAGTTTTTAGAATGTGAGTAGTGATAAAACTATCTTGGGTTATATGACTTCCTAAGGTATGAAACTTAAACGTTCGTCATCTACCGCCACTTCATCAAAAAATATTATTTTTGTTAAAGGAAGTCAAGATAAGGAAGCTCCAAAGAAGTCTGCATCTAAAACTCATGTTCCAAAAGCCTCACATGATAGATCAATGACAAAAAAGCCCAACCAAGGTAAGTCCGAAAGTAAGTTTACTCCTACTTGTCATTTTTGTGGTATTCTTGGCTATATAAAACCACATTGTTTTAACTTGAGAAAAATACAGAAAAAAAGAAGAAAAAATAAAATATACAAGGAAGGAAAAGAATTTAGAAAATAAGGTTGAAAAGTTGAGTCATCAAATAACCTCCATAAGTCTCAAACTTGGTGAACTAGCAGATTTTTATTTAAAAAAATATATATATATCATACAAAGTGGCATTGGTGAAAAGAATATGCCAAAATTTAAAGTAAAGTGAGTGGTCAAAGAAGATACCATGTCACATTAATTAATAGGACTGCTTCCATGTTCTTGCATTCTTTATATTATTGCATTAGTCTAGGACATGCATTTTATTTTTTTGTTTTACTTTTATGTTTTTGGTTTCTAGTTTTAAATAATATATATATATATATATATAATATAAAAATTTTTCTGGTTTGATTCAAACATTTTCTCTAAGGAAAGTGCGTGCTTGATATGTCAAAATTTGAATACTTGTGTTCTCACTAAATAAAATTTTGAACCTATGCATTTCTCTATTTTGTGCAATTCACTTTGTGCATACTAACCCTATGGATTATCTTGGCAAAGTTCATTTTCAATGCACAGTGAGGAACTTATATGTATACATATTATAATTAAAGTTCACATTATTAAATGAGATGCTCACTATAGAGGGGGTCCATGCCTTGAATTGACTAATACTAGTTGAACCTAGTACATTAATAAAGAGTTCTCCCTTTGCCAAACACAAAGAATTGATCCATATAGAAAAAGTCGGTGTTAAATCATTGCGGAAAAAGACTAACACCCTACACGGATCTATTTCCTTAAGTCCTTATAGAAATAATTGTTGCTTTAATCATTGTGGAAAAAGATGAGCAACAAAAATGGATATAAAAAAAAGAGGGTTGTGCAAACTAGTGTTTAGAGGAGATGCTCATGTATCTAGGCCCTAACATAAAGTTTGACTTTTGAGATGAGTGACAATCTCTTGGGAGCATCTATAAGAAGAAAATACTCATGGATAATATTATAAAAATATATTGAAAAATAAAATAAAATAAAGAGTTGCTACCTTATATAAGTTTTCTCACTCACACACTCACATGAACTTTGACATTGATGTTCTTATCAGGAGTTAACATCTATAGTGATTGTTGCAAATAAGAGCGTGTACTCTATTGAATTTGTTTTATGAGTTACACTATGTTTGAACTAAGATGCATCTAGGCATGTTACTTGCCTGATTGCTTATTTATTTATATATATATATAATAAAATAAAAAAAGTTCAAATTTTTTGTTATTTTTATTTTTTCTAATCTCTATTTATTTTGGTTTATATAAAATAAATACAAAAATATAAATATAAAATTTTTTTTGTCAGTATGGGGTATTGGATAAGTTTGGGAATTGTATTCTGAAACACTAGCATAAGTCCCAGTGGGACTCTATGACTTATGGCACGCACATAGGCGCAAGTCACTTATGTGACTTAAAGTTTTTTTTTTGGTTTTGACCAAACCCACATCCAGACCCCCCCCCTCTTTCTCTTATTTCCCGCTATCTACACAGGACCTCACCCACCTCCCTCTATCTCTGTTTCTCTTGAGCCCAGTTGCACACTCCTTCAAACCTCTATCTCTTCCTAGACTTTTGGATTAAGAGGCAAATCATATCCTATTATTTTCCACTTCCTAATCAAGGTAAGTCTTATATGACCATAACTATTTTATTTTAGTTTCCGAAAATACCCTTTTACGTGAAAATCTACTCTGCTAGGTTTTCATCTTTTCCTCTTTGCTTCACGTACGACCGCTGCATGGCGGCCGTTGATGGCCAGCCTCCCATGGCAGGCCCTCTTCGGTCGTTTGCTGACCTGGTTTCGGCAGTGCCCCAACCGTTGCCTGAGATAGTTATTCCTTTCCGGCAGCCAAAGTTTGCAGACGGTGAACTGTTTTTTACGTTCTCAGCGGACGAAATTGCTAAAACTGCAGAACCATTCAGATTTTCGTTGGTGCTAAAGTTTCTTCGACAAAGGCAGTCTCTTGATGCCATTCGTGCATTTATCCGTAATCGCTGGGGCCTGTCTAGTGTGCCGGTTGTTTCATCCATGAAACGCCCCAGGAACATCTTCATCCGCATGTCTAATGAAGCGGATTTTCTAAAAGCTCTTTCGAGGGAATCATGCGATATGGAGGGTGTTCATTACAGACCATTTGCATGGACACCGGATTTTGATGAGGAGTTTGAACCGCCAACCGTTCCGGTTTGGGTTTTTTTGCCAGGTCTGCCGCCGAACTATTACCATTCATCTCTGTTAAAAACGTTTACTGCACCGCTGGGAAGATATATTCGAAGGGACAATCCGACGACTTGTGCCACTCGCACAGATGGGGCACGGGTGTGTTTAGAAATTGATGCCTCTAAGGAACCTATCACTCACTTTTGGATTGGTATGCCTGGAATGCAAAGAAGTAGAAGGCAAGAGATCATATATGAGACTCTGCCAGCGTATTGTCCTTCTTGCCGATGTCAAGGTCACAACATATTAAAGTGTAGTGGAAGGGAACAACAACAAAAGGTTAAGGCTGGGAAGATATGGGTGCAAAAATCCCGTAAAACTGAGGGAGAGAAAGATCACGTGGAAAGCCATCTAAAGAAGAATGAAAAGTCTTTGGTGCAGTTTGAGGGAGTAGTGGCTGAAGAACAGGGGGAACCTAGCAACCGGGAGGCTCTGTCTAACCCGAATACAGTTAAGGAATCGATGGCTATTGTGACGATCCATGAATCGGAAACCACCCGTGGAAATACAGAGGATAATGATTCTGCTGGGATGGGAGCAGGAATTATAGCAAATGAACGTATAGAAGATGGTAATAATGAGAATATGGATTTGGAGGGCATGAAGTTTATAAAACCAGTTTCAGAATCGGGTCAAAAGGAAATTCAAGTGGTTCCTGGTACATCAGTAGCATGCTTAGACTCGGCTGTTAATGAAAGTGAGGGCCAACCTGCAGGTA
>QGSO01000354.1:0-59639 GCA_011037825.1 Carya cathayensis | reverse complement strand
AAAAAAAAAAAAAAAAAAAAAAACAACAAGCCCAAAAAAACAAGACCCCACCGAAGACCAAAGTAGAACCTGCAAAACAAAGATAGCCAAGACCAAGACAAAAAAACCGCATAAAAAACTAAATAGGAAGCAAAACAAAACATACCTGGGACAGCTTAAGAGATACGCAGATAAGGGAGACCAAGTCTGTTCATACGAAGAAGGCCTCTTAAATGGCTAGGCAAATCATTGTCAACATACCAGTCTTTATTGAGACCCCTGGCACCCTGCTTAGCAAGAAAATCAGCCACGCAATTCCCTTCACGATAAACATGACACACGCGGTAATCCATACTGGCAAGATAGCTACATAATTCGTCCCAATAATCTTCCAGGTACCAAATACCCTTTTACGTGAAAATCTACTCTGCTAGGTTTTCATCTTTTCCTCTTTGCTTCACGTACGCCCGCTGCATGGCGGCCGTTGATGGCCAGCCTCCCATGGCAGGCCCTCTTCGGTCGTTTGCTGACCTGGTTTCGGCAGTGCCCCAACCTTTGCCTGAGACAGTTATTCCTTTCCGGCAGCCAAAGTTTGCAGATGGTGAACTGTTTTTTACATTCTCAGCGGATGAAATTGCTAAAACTGCCGAACCATTCAGATTTTCGTTGGTGCTAAAGTTTCTTCGACAAAGGCCGTCTCTTGATGCCATCCGTGCATTTATCCGTAATCGCTGGGGCCTGTCTAGTGTGCCGGTTGTTTCTGCCATGAAACGCCCCAGAAACATCTTCATCCGCATGTCTAATGAAGCGGATTTTCTAAAAGCTCTTTCGAGGGAATCATGCGATATGGAGGGTGTTCATTACAGATCGTTTGCATGGACACCGGATTTTGATGAGGAGTTTGAACCGCCAACCGTTCCGGTTTGGGTTTTTTTGCCAGGTCTGCCGCTGAACTATTACCATTCATCTCTGTTAAAAACGTTTACTGCACCGCTGGGAAGATATATTCGAAGGGGCAATCCGACGACTTGTGCCACTCGCACAGATGGAGCACGGGTGTGTTTAGAAATTGATGCCTCTAAGGAACATATCACTCACTTTTGGATTGGTATGCCAGGAATGCAAAGAAGTAGAAGGCAAGAGATCATATATGAGACTCTGCCAGCGTATTGTCCTTCTTGCCGATGTCAAGGTCACAACATATTAAAGTGTAGTGGAAGGGAACAACAACAAAAGGTTAAGGCTGGGAAGATATGGGTGCAAAAATCCCGTAAAACTGAGGGAGAGAAAGATCACGTGGAAAGCCATTTACAGAAGAATGAAAAGTCTTTGGTGCAGTTTGAGGGAGTAGTGGCTGAAGAACAGGGGGAACCTAGCAACCGGGAGGCTCTGTCTAACCCGAATACAGTTAAGGAATCGATGGCTATTGTGACGATCCATGAATCGGAAACCACCCGTGGAAATACAGAGGATAATGATTCTGCTGGGATGGGAGCAGGAATTATAGCAAATGAACGTATAGAAGATGGTAATAATGAGAATATGGATTTGGAGGGCATGAAGTTTATAAAACCAGTTTTGGAATCGGGTCAAAAGGAAATTCAAGTGGTTCCTGGTACATCAGTCGCATGCTTAGATTCGGCTGTTAATGAAAGTGAGGGTCAACCTGCAGGTAAAACAAATGGAACTGGAAAGGAGCCTCTGGGTTTTGTAGATCAGAGAGTTGAAAATGAGCATATAGAGCAAGAAACTATGTTTCCGTTCGTGGGCTTTGGTGAGGATGGGCCACATGATGAGTTGCTACAATCCAAGGGGCCGAATGAGGTTACTAATTTTTCTGAGTCTCTGTCCGTGAGCATCAATACAGATTTGAAAGTTCATGCTGAACCGTTTCCTGCTTTGGATGCTAGAGATGAAACTCACTCGGACCAAGAATCTGAGAGAGATAGTCTTAAAGATGACATGAGAAAAGAATATTGTTCTGAGCCTGAAGGACTTCACAACTCAGTTGGAAATTTTAATAAAAGGTACTCTACAAGGGCGACTACACGCCCATCCAAACTGAATTTATGATTAGTCCTTTTATGTTTTGGAATATTCGGGGAGTTCGCACTTCTCAGGTGCGTTTGAGGAAACTTATTAAGCAGTTTCGTCCAAATATCATAGCTCTGGCAGAGCCTTTTTTATTAGCAGATAAAATTCCTTCTTTTATGAGAAGGTTCAGTTGTGAATCTTTTTTAACTAATGAAGCTCATGGTGGTAAAATCTGGTTGATGTGGAACTCCAATGTTTCTGTTCATTGGATTGCCGGTACCAATCAATTCATTTCTGTGAAAGTTGAGGACAATGGATCTATTTATGTGCTTACGATTGTGTACGCCAAGTGTAGTAAGTTTGAGAGAAAGACTCTTTGGGAAGACCTAGCAGTGAATGGTCATGGGAATTTTCCATGGGTGGTTTGTGGTGACTTTAACATCATTAAAGCTGATACAGAAAGAAGAGGTGGTCTCCCCCGTCCTTTTGCTGCAATGGAGGATTTTAATTTCTTCATTCAAAACTGCGGCTTGCTGGATATGTCTTATCAAGGTTCGAGAATGACCTGGTGTAATGGTCAAGGCGAGCTAGCTCGGAGATGGGCCAGGTTAGACCGCTGTCTTATTGACTCTAATTTTCTTAATAATTTTCCTAATGTGTATTATCAGGTTTTAGCTCGAACGACTTCCGATCATTCGCCTCTGGTAATTCAAATGGGTTCAGACCCTTTCAGGTATGGACCTTGCCCTTTTCGTTTCCAGTATATGTGGACTGATCACGCTGATTTCCTTCGTTTGGTTGAGGGGGTGTGGAAAGAGGAGGGAACTGGTTCTGGTATGTTTAAATTAGCTTGCAAATTGAAAAGACTCAAAATGGTTCTAAGGGATTGGAATAAGCAAGTTTTTGGTAGGACTACTACCATTATTAATAATCTAGAGAACCACATTGAGAACTTGGAGATTAGTCTTCAGAATAATTATAATGTTGAAGATGATAATGATCTCATGGCTTCCAAGCTGGAGCTTTTAACGTGGATGGGTAGAGAGGACACCCGTCTTTCCCATATGGCTAAAAAAAACTGGTTAAAAGATGGGGATCAGAATTCGAAGTTTTATCATGCATATTTGAATGCTAAAAGTAATAAAAGGGTTAAAACTATGTGTTTATCTGATGGAACGATGCTAGATTCCCCTTCTAATATCCATCAGGCAGCTATGGACTATTTTACTCAATTCTTGGGTGTTGAGAGAAGTAGTCTTTTGCCTACGTTAAGCGATCTGATTTCTCCTGTCATCACAGAAGATGATAATGTGGACATTTGTAGAGCACCTACTCTTGAGGAAATGAAGGAAGCTCTTTTTAGAATCCCTATTGATAGTAGTCCGAGCCCGGATGGTTTTGGTTCTGGCTTTTTCAGATTTTGTTGGAATATTGTTAAAGATGACCTGTTGGAAGCCATTTATGATTTTTTCATTAACCGTTCTCTTCCTAGGTTTTACTCTGCCTCTTTTATTGTCTTGATTCCCAAGGTGGATAACCCTACGGGTTTTGATAAATTCAGACCTATCAGCCTTTGTTCAGTGACTTATAAGATTTGTGCTAAAATTATTGTGAATCGTATGACCAATTTGCTTGTTAAGCTGATATCCCAGGAACAAGGAGCTTTTATTCCAGGACGTAATATTTTTGAAAATATTAGTCTTACACAAGAGATGGTTCATTCGATTCATAAAAAATCTAACGGGGGCAACGTGATCATTAAGCTTGACATGTCTAAGGCCTATGACAGAGTTGATTGGAATTTTTTATTACATGTTTTGGATGCTTTTGGGTTCTCTCCTAATGTTTGCAACCTTATTAATATGTGCATCTCTACGCCTTGGTATTCTATTATGATGAATGGTACATCCTTGGGTTTTTTCAAAGGGAAAAGCGGTTTGAGGCAAGGGGATCCGCTCTCTCCTTATTTATTCATTATCATGCAAGAGGTGCTCTCACGCCTTATTAAAACTTCTTTTGATAATGGTTCTATTGGTCAGTTCTCTCAAGCTAGAGGCACCCCGCTTATATCTCATCTGATGTATGCGGATGATATTGTGGTTTTCGCTAATGGTGGACAAAGGTCTATAAGGAAGTTGATCCAGGTGCTAAAACAATACGAAACTTGGACGGGACAACTCCTTAGTAAAGAAAAGAGTGCTATTTATTTCTCTCGTAAAATTCTGTTTCATAGGAAGGCTTCCCTACTTCGTACTACTGGTTTTGTTGAAGGGGCATTTCCTTTTAAGTATTTGGGTGTTCCTATAGTGGATGGGAGACTCAGAACTAATGACTTTGGTGAGTTACTTGGAAAAATTAATAAGAAGATTGCGGGTTGGAAGATGAAGATGCTTTCTGCTGGTGGTCGGACGATTCTTCTTCGACATGTTTTATCGAGTATGGCTACCCACCTTCTGGCAGTTTTACAGGTTCCTCATACTGTGACTTTGGCTTTGAATAGAATTTTAAGTTCTTTCTTTTGGGGAGAAGCTGACGGGAGAGGAAAACGAAAATGGTTTGCTTGGAAAAACATTTGTAGGCCTATTGAGGAGGGTGGTTTGGGTATTCGGGATTTTAATGATATACAAAAGGCCTTACACTGCAAACTAGCCTGGCATCTTATTCAGGGCAAATCTCTTTGGGCGGATTTCTTTATAGGGAAGTATGTTCGAGGCAATCATTTATCTATCTTGGAGCCTACGAAGGGTACTCGGTTTTGGAAATCTATTGTTAGGTGTATTCCAGATGTTCTGTCTAACTCTAAATGGATTGTTAGAGAAGGTAACATTTCTTTCTGGTTCGATAACTGGGATGATAGGGGTCCTTTGTGTGCTACCTATCCTGTGACTGGACATCCGTTGTTGAAGATTAAAGATTGCCGTCTTGATAATGGTTGGGATTTCTCCTTGTTGGAAAGGCTCGTGGGTAATCAGCAAGCTTCTCATTTGTGGCATTTACTGGCTCGGAGTAAAGAGGGGAATGATGTTCTTATTTGGTTGAAAGATAATAATGGAATTTTCTCTACCAAAAGTGCTTGGGATTGTATTCGGGTTAGGGCTTCTCCTTTACCTTGGGCTCAGTGGATTTGGCATAACAACCTTCCTAAGAAAATCTCTATTATGATGTGGAAGGCTATTCATAATTGTTTGAGTGTTGATGAAAAGGTTAGAAATACTGGTATCCCGATGGTCTCAAAATGTAATTGTTGTTTCATGGGCCATTCTGAAGATTTGAATCATGTGCTTTGTAATGGAGATTTTGCTCGGAAAATTTGGCACTTGGCAGCAGTTCATTTAGGTGTGCATATGGGTGTTTTTAATACTTGGCATGATCAAATCAATTTTTGGTTTCGCCGTGCGGGTAAGCATTCTCAGATTAGACTTATCTTTGGTCTTCTTCCTTCTATTGTGTCTTGGAAGCTTTGGAATTGGCGCTGCAAAGCTCGGTATGAAAATAAGATTGACACAGTTGATTCGGTGTGGCAAGCTATTAAATTTTGGATCCGTCGTATTTTGCATTTGATTATGAAAGTTACTCATATCTCGAATCATGATGTGGCCATTTTGAATAGATTGGACATTCTGGTTTTATTGCCTAGAGCTAAGAAGGTTCAAGTGGTGAGATGGTTGAAACCTAGGCAGGATTGGGTGAAGATAAACTCAGATGGTAGTAGTTTTGGAAATCCTGGGCAGGCTGGTGCTGGGGGTGTCATTCGTGATAACTGTGGTAGACTTTGTATGGCTTATTCTGTTCATTTAGGCATAGGATCTAATAATTTTGCTGAAATGAGAAGTCTTTTGGAGGGGGTCCGGAGGTGTCACCAGATGGGCTTTTATAAGGTGGAAATAGAATCAGATTCTCAAATTTTGATCAACTGGATTATTAGAGGTGAATGTAATATTTGGTACCTGGAAGATTATTGGGACGAATTATATAGCTATCTTGCCAGTATGGATTACCGCGTATGTCATGTTTATCGTGAAGGGAATTGCGTGGCTGATTTTCTTGCTAAGCAGGGTGCCAGGGGTCTCAATAAAGACTGGTATGTTGACGATGATTTGCCTAGCCATTTAAGAGGCCTTCTTCGTATGGACAGACTTGGTCTCCCTTATCTGCGTATCTCTTAAGCTGTCCCAGGTATGTTTTGTTTTGTTTTCTATATTGGTTTTGATGCGGTTTTTTGTCTTGGTCTTGGCTATCTTTGTTTTGCAGGTTCTCCTTTGGTCTTCGGTGGGGTCTTGTTTTTTAGGGCTTGTTGCTTTATTTGTTTTTTTGGTGGGGTTCTTTGTATTTGGATTGGAGTTTGCTGTTTGTTTTCCTTTTGTAAGTTTTGACGCCTGGGTTTGGTCTTTTTGTTCTTTTTCTGTATCCCCCAGGTGTCCTTTTTGTAACCACGGTTTTCCTCCGCCATAAGTGAGGGCTATTAATAAACTTGGGACGGGGCTGCTATGTGGGTGGCTACCGGCTCTTCTTGAAAAAAAAAAAAAAATCAAGGTAAGTCTTCTATGGCATTTGAAATTTTCATTCTCTAGGGCTCGAATTGATTTTTTTATTTTTTTGGAAATATTCTATGGAAAGTTTGATTATGCGACTTGTTGGCTTGGATTTGAGTTTGGGTTGCCTAGATAGCGACTGGATTGCTCTTTCCGAATCTTCTTTGCATGTATTGAGGACGATTTTTGAGTGGGTTCTTGGCCTTTGTCATTCGGTTTTCATGGTATGTCCACCAAGTGTTTGATTTTTTGTCTCAACCAAATTGTCTCAATTATTTGCTCATTGTTTGACACACATTCATGCTCATACATCAGGTGCATTTAATCCATGAAAAGTTGAGACACATGGAAGTTGTTCATCATGTTTTGCTTAGTGTCTTCATCCTGGCACACATATTGTGATATCCCGTTTTTACGGTATATTTTCACTGAAAGAGTATTTTAATTTAACTAAAATAATGGTTCTTTTATTTTAAATTATCAGATTTTAATTGAATTTATTTATTGTTTTGAGTTTAAATTTGCTATTTAATTTATTTTAACTCATTTTTTGATTTAAAATTTAGTCGTTAGTTTTTATTAGTTATTTATTATATTTTAGCTTGATGTTATGTTTAAATTATTTTCTTGGTCTTATTGCTTTTAAAATTGTTTTCGTTGGATCAGTTTTTGGACTCCAGAGGTGAGGATTGGATCTCATTTCTTTTCCCCCATCTTTTCTTTTCTCTTTTTCTTTTTCTTTTCTTTCTTTTTTCTTCTTTTTTTTTCTTTCTTTTCTTTCTTTCCTCTCGGTCCTCTCTCTCTCCCGTTCGAACTCTCTCTCTTCCCCTTCTCCGTTTGTTTTTTGTGCCGCCCAGTACTGCTGCCGTGTAGTACACCGCCCCTCCCACCTGACTCCCCTCTAGCCGGCGCACGTCCCCACAAAATCTTGGCCCTATCCGTGCTGCCGTTAAGCCACACGCTCCACTCCAAGCCGCGGCGTCCAAGTGCTCCAACGCCGCTGTCGCTCCATCTCCAGCCACCACCTCTTCACCACATCATCACCGACTCCTTACCGTCCTAAACCACCCATTTCCAGCCTCGATCCATCGCCGGAACAGCCCTCATGAGCTAACTCTCCGATTTGGGTATTTCGGCCTCCTATCGCCGTTTTTGTCGCCACCAACGGCCAACCTTCACTTCTACTAGTTTCATAAACACCCCTAAGCTATTCCCTACCAATCCCAAGTCTTAGTTTGTCCCCAATCAAAAGTGGGTATTTTACAACCCACGGGCACAGTGTTTTTACACTGTTACGTTGCTTTCTCTTCGCCGTTTGCTGCTCGCCGATCCTTCGAAATTATTAGATAACGCTGTAAGTATTTTCCAAACTTTATTTTAGATTTAAATATATTATTGCTTTTACAATAAATATTTGTGACTAGTTGGTTATTCCGGACTGAGTCCGAGGAGTTGGGGGTCAGATGGATTTGAGGATGGAGTTGCTTGTTTATTTGTTATGGATGTTTGAGAATTGTTAGCTAATTGATGTTGTATCATTTGCATTATATTGTGCACGCATATGCATGTGTTAAATATTGAAAATTGGGTTTTCAAGCGAGAAATGTTTTTTCTATTATATGTGAACGATTGGATTGATTGGCTTGAGTCAGAGGCACGTGTAGGGATGGTGGTAAGCAGGGATGGTGGTAGAGTCCCGCCTGCGATTCCCGCCTACGGTGCACGCGGCGTAGGGATGGTGGTAAGCAGGGATGGTGGTAGAGTCCCGCCTGTGATTCCCGCATACGGTGCACGCGTAGGGATGGTGATGAGCAGGGATATTGGTAGTAGAGTCCCGCTTGGGATTCCCGCCTATAGTGCTCTAATGGTTTGGTTAATGGGCCATTTTCTGGGAAAATGACCAGATTGGTTTTTGGGCCATTATCTGGGATAATGGCGAGGATTTGATTAAAGCAAATATTTTGGACCAAATGGGATTTTGGTGTGCGTGGTAAAAAGGTGGATTTTTGGGACATGTGTATTGGGCATCTTTTCATGCATATTGTTGTGGCTTTAATATATTTCTATCTTATGGCATTTGGATTATTACTTACCTACGGCACCATTTTTGGTACCGTAGACTTTGATGCGGAGGTTGAGGAGGAGGAGGAGGCTGAGTCCGAGGAGGCGGCTCTGTCATAGTTTTGACTTGGAGTTGCCTATCTTTGGATATTATCTGTATTCATTTTTATGTTATGTATTTGGATTTGAGATAGTGTTGAGCTTGTAATATTTTATTTACGTGTATTTTAAGCTAGTTTGTATTTAAACTAAAATTCTGGTACTTAGTTATAAGACATTTAATATCCACTGCGTTATTTATTTGTACACATATTGCATGTACACACACTTGACACTTGGCGATGGGATGTGTGACCCATGTTGTCATCATCCCGACGTCTCGATTTCCACGTGTCCGTACGTGGAAGTTGGGGGCGTCACACATATGTGATATTTATTCTCTTTTGTGTCTTGTCAGATTAGTGACAAAAAGGGGGAGTATTGGATGAGCAAATTGAAATGTGTTGAAATATTTTGGTGTTATGAAATTTAGGGAGAGTTTCAGGAAGTGTGTTATTGAGGGGGAGTTTAATAAATTTGTTGAGGGGGAGTTTAATTGAAATATGTTGAAAGCTTATTTTTGCTGGACATAAGTTTTTATTCTTGATTATTTGCTTGGAATTTCTATTCGGTTTCTTGGTTTGTTGTTTATTCTTTTGACAGGTTTTATATTACATTTATCAAATTGGTTTTGTCACCAATATACCAAATGGGGAGATTATAAAGGTAAAAGTTGACTAGGATTAGATGAGTAAATGATAAAATTTATCTTATCATTATATTTGTAATTTTTTGATGAATGTATAATAATTATCAACTTTATCTCTAAACAATATTGAGTTTATTTACAAGTCTTAAAGGTTGTTTAGATAAGTCATTGAGGTAAAAATCGAGTCCATGAGGATCTGCATTTATCTAGAATAAAAGCTAAACAAAAATCAGTCACTGCAAAAGAGAGTTATCGCAAAATGTCAGCAATTCGTCAGGAGACGTCCTCGCGACAGATTCTATCCGTCAGCAGAATCCTACTTCAACTGGAACTCTTTCCAAATTATTTATTTAAGAGATTGTATTGGTTAGAATTAGAAGAGATTCAGATTTACATATTTTCTAAAGTATTTTCTAGTGCGTATTTTAGTGAGAAATTCCTGGTGATCTCTCATTATGTGTGATCGTGCTTCAAGTGTGAAGGATCATTGATTGGATTTCAGCCACTGGAGTTCCAGGATGGAAGTCAATAGTTTGAAGATCACCATACGTTTTGGCTACTACTACAGTAGAAGATAAATTGGTTATTTGTCTAAACAAGTAAGAGAGTCAAGTTATAAAGGTTTTGTAATTGAGAATTACTTGTAATTGATTTTCAAATAATAAGATTGACTTTCTTGTTTTTGACTGTTTTGTAGGATTTTACCTTTAAAAAATTCTTTAAAGGATGTTCCTTCGTAACTAATCCTTGTGTTATGCAAGTTTATTTATTTTATTTAAGTATTTGATTCGTTTAATAATCATAATATTGAGATCTAACCAATTTATTCAAGAAAATTAGTAGACAATTTCGTGGTTTTACAAGGGTACTTGGAGAATTTCAGTAGCCTCAAGTTTAGCTTCCCCTCACGACACCCTTCTTCCGTAGTTGGGGGGGGGGGTGTTGTTTTATTTTCAAATGGGTATCTATTTAAATCAATTAATCTTTCGTATCCTACATACATGATCCGGGCAATTCCAAGCAATGCTTCTGACAATGTCTACTGCACTCTTCTTGCTCAAAGTGCAGTTCATGGAGCAATGGTTGGATATACAGGCTTCACGGTTGGGCCTGTCAATGGTAGACATGCTTATATTCCTTTCAAAGTATGGAATCCTGTGTTCTTAGATAATCTCTCTGTATTTCTGCCATTTTTTTGGTAAAATCAACACTCATTTTGACCCTAATTCATGTAGTCAGGTTCGAGCACTCTTTGAATCTGAGAATCAGAGTAAATCGTTTTTTCACTATCTTTTATAAGAAGGTCCTCATCTCACAGCATAAGGCCAGGACCTACTATAGGGACTTATTTTTTCTTAATTTTTTATGGGCAGCGTGTCAATGAGAAGCAAAACAAGGTTGTGATTACCAACAGGATGTGGGCAAGACTCCTTGCTTCAACCAACCAGCCAAGCTTTCTACACCCAAAAGATGTTACTAAAGTCAAGGAAGAGGAAGTACCAAAAACCCAATTGTTGGACGGGTAGAATTGTAAGGATCCCAAGTCACTAACTAAAAGCATTCCTAGTCTGTCGTAAACGGAGCACCAGACTCCTTTCTGTTATAACCAGGAACTGCTTTTAGTTTAATGATGCTAATAGGAATTTGAATTTGACTGAATCATGAATTATGATGGCGAGATAAACCAAGGAAAAAGTATCATGAACATGGACTTGTTATGTATGGGGAAACCTCAAATTGTTTTGAGAAAGCTAGGACTCCTGCTACTTGACAAGATTCAAAACTATAAAAGTTAAGAATCCAAAGATCATATTGTCAGAATTTCAAAAATAAAAATAAAACCCAGATGAATCATTATGGTACGTTACTCTTTATGATCATTTTTGGGGGAGGGTTTAGTTTAGCCATATTTTGCAGGCCCTTTAACTTTCAAACTAGGACATTACAAGTTAATGAGAACCAAAACTTCCCATAAATGGATCAATTCAAGTCTGTCAAGTTGCTGTTTGTAAAATCTACCTTGTTTCATGGTGTTGCAGGTAACGAAGCTGGAAGCGTCCCATTGATTAATCTAAAAGTACATGATCCAACCCTTTTTCTCAATAAAAGAGAATATTTTAACTGTTGTTCCTAGAAAAACTGGTGTTTTCGTTTTGTCTCCTTAATGTCTTTGAACCATTAAATTGTTCTCAGGGGTATGTGCTTGAGAGAGTCCAATGACAGATACATTTACTGACAGTAATTCAAAAGTCCCATTTGCTCATTGGCTAACACTCATCTCAGATCAACTCTACGAGGTACTTTGGTGCTCAACATTTTTCTCTCTTCAGATTTCATTTGTATGATTATGATTATATTACAGAGATTTGCTTGTGTTCATATTTGGCTGGCTTATGCCTAATTAAGTGTTTATCTCATGTAGACTATATGAGGGAATGAAATAGGCAGATTTTTAAGGGCAAGAGTTTCCATCAATAGAATACTTTCGTATGCAGCCTGTATACCTTATTTATGATTATTTATAAGATGATATTTACTAATTAAGAATTAAGATAATTTGCTGGTTCTATTGACCATCATCTTCACCCAGCTACATAACCTATAAAAAAAATCTCTACCCTGCTGCATGTGGGACACATTGGTTTAGTGATTGTTTTGAGGTTTCTTTTAGCTGTTAGAGCTCGTTGGCTTGTCATTTTGGACAATTGTTTTTTACAGCATTCTTATATTCGTCTAGTCCAGATATTGCTAGCTGCATTGTGGAATTTGTGGGTTGTTGTGGGGGTTACAAGCAGTATTTATTTAACTGATTTCCATGTGCTTTGCTTTATATATATTAATGTGCAAGGAGATGCCATGTCATGTAATAGAAGCTCGACGTGCAAGGGGAGCAGTGAAGGAGATCTGGCACCAAGTAGTCCAGAAGTTCTTCCTAAAATGATGATCATCAATCATGACAATGGCTGTAATTTTATGTTTTGTAATGTAATTGTTTTGTAATGTAATGTATTAAATATAAAAAATGTAATATATATGTAGCAGTGAGTTGCACTATGTGTTGCATGTCTTTTATATGATAAATATTGAATTTCTTTTTTTTTTTTAGTTGCATTTAGTTGAAAAGATAAATAGTTGTTTTATATATAAAAAATGTTTTTAAATTATAATAGAATATAGGCTTCTAGATTTTTTATTTAAAAAATGCTTTTAAGACTTTAGAATATAAGTTTTTAAATGACAATTAAAAAATTTTTAATAATAAAGACTTCGTTAGAGAGAGAGAGAGAGAGAGAGAGAGAGGAGAAAAAAAAAAAAAAAAAAAAAAAAACGGTTACAACCCGGAACCCGGATTCCGGGTTTTAAAAAACCCAGATATGTCCGGGTTCCGGCCCAAGTTCTAACCCGTGTTTACATGGGCTGGAATTCGGCCCGGGTTTGCAATCTGGGTTTCGGGCTGGGTATACCCGGATATCCGGTCCGAAACCCGGACGAACAGTCTTAAGGTTATGTGCTTGTTGTCTAAGCAAAATCTCATTTCGAGTGCTTGGGAAGATTCAAAATGGTTATACTTGTTCCAATCTGCTTCCTTGAAGAGTGTGGATGGAAATTGGTGTTTCCGTTAATGCTATTGTCCTACGCTTTCTGTAAAATAAATTTTTTGCAGTGCAAAGCTGTATTGTTTTTGTTTCCTGTTTTTACCATTTGCATACATGAGAAACGTATTCTTCTGAAGAATTGAATCAGACTTATCTGTGCTGGAAATTTAGCTTCAGATTTGACCAGTCCATAATTTCATTATTGCTTCAGCTCATGTAAGCTCATATATATTAGTATGCTCGGTACAGAAAACAAAAAAAACATATAAAACAAACAAATTCAGACGACAAATAAACTTGAAAATTTGATTTTCTTTACTATTTTTTTGCCTACAGAGCTGAGAGACAACTGATTCGAAGGACCCATATATGCTAAACAAATTCATATTATGAAGTGTTAGTCAACAATGACGAAGGCTGAATCACAATTTCTGCAACTCCAAAGAACCTGCTACAATGACAACACCAACATCTCAAACAAGGAACTTAAAACCTATATACACCAGAAGGCTCAGCATTCTGAGCAATCCACGGATGTTCAAAAAGCTTGCGTGGCAGCAGGCACTGAGAAGAATCCTTGACGAGCATTTGTTAAAACGAAACTATAAAATGATCATTGTTTTTTAAAAGAATATTGTCTCCAACGTAAAACAAGTGCAAGCCAAAAAGTGGAACCTTACTGATGGTCCTTAGTGGCAGAAGAGACAAGTGGTTTAGGAGGGAACTTGAGATCTACTTGCACAATCCTGTAAGCAATATGAAAATCCAATCATACATATGATGTACCTTTTTTCTTTTACTAAGAATACATATGCTTTAAATTAAATGCTAAGTACACTTCATAAAGTTTTTTGTGCCTGCACTAAATGTTCGTCACTAACGAGAACCTTGCATCTTTGGAAGTCACTAAAAAGAATTAGCATTACGAGAGAAACGAATCTCTTGGGAAAAAAACAAAAAATTCTTTCTGATCTTTTTATCTAGAAAATAAACTATTCTTTATGATGAGGTCCTGTGAATGATTCTTTATAAAAGTTTAATCATTCCATGCATCTTTGAACACAAAGCATTTTAAAAAGTAGGGTGGTGGAACATCTAAATGATACTAATGCTGATCATGTCAATTCATTCTGCAGGTCATGCTTACCTTCTCTATGTATCCGAGTGTTCCTTAGCCTCAAAAGGAGGGATAGAGAAACTCGTAGCAAAGGACACCATGGCTCCAAATATCCACACTTGCATCATGCTCTACACTCTCCACTGTAAAGGAGTCGCCAAGACAGGCATAAAAAATAAATAAGTTCCATGTCATTTAGTTATGTGAAGTGATTCTCAACACTTATTTTCCGTGACATAAAAAATTAAAATTTTGACCAAAAACTCCCAGTTGACCCACAACTGATTCAAAGATATGAAACCCAACATATGATGGAATGAAAATTGGAAATCAATGAAGTAACTCCATAGGAGCCATTCTTATCCATTAATACATGACCATCTCATGGGGTAGGTAATCCAATGTACCACACATGGTTCGCCTACGATTGAATGTATGCACTGACCACCCAAAATCTGCAATTTTAAGGTCACCCTGACAAAGAGAACCCACAAAGACATTATAAATACAAGGCACATCCCCTGTAAGTCAAAGGACCAAGAAACAGATAGATATTGGTCATTACCTTTGCCCCAATTAAAAGGTTTTCAGGCTTAATATCTCTGTGTATCACATGCTTTCCATGGCAATATATGAGGGCACGAGCTAATGATGCAACATACTGTCCCATTGGCCATATGCACACACAAAACTAGTAATCAGTTTTGCATAGAAACGTGAGCTGAAAAGCATAAAGTCCCCCGCTTTGGCTGCATATTCTAATATCAAGAAAACTCTTTTAAGCCATAATCACATCGAAATAATAGATGGTTAATCACGGCATAATTCCCCACTTCGTACCTTCATACATGACTTAGTAGAAAAAGATCACTATTTACCTAATCATAGAAGTATCCATAGAGCCGTAAAATATTGGGATGTCTCAGATGACTTTGTATTTCAACTTCTCAGTGAAGCTGATGTTCAACCTGAGACTGTTGCAGCTGGCCCTTAAAGAGGACTTTCAGATAGGGGAGTACAGTCTTCAGATAGGGGAGGAGGATTTCGATGGGGGAGGAGATTGGACTAGTTTCAGGTGGGGGAGGAGATGTCAATGGGGATGGGGATGGCGATGGGCGATGGTTTCAGCCAAGGGAGGAAGAGATTTTGGTGGAAATTAGAAGATTGGATTTCGAGTTTCATATTTCCCACTTGCTATATATACACCGTTTGATGAAGAACATTTTCACTTCCCGCTTCAGACGATGCCCATCACCGTTTCATTTGACATGCCAGTACCGGTGCGCAGGGTGCTATGCAATCCGCCTGTAAGAAGACTTTTCCATTGCCAATAGATATTGCACTTCAACGATATTCCTATTTATATATCTGGCTCTCTTAAAATATCTAAAGTCCAACTTGGAAAGGTTAATATAGCTAAGTTAGAATTTGATTTTTGGTAATTTGTGTCCCCTAATATGAGATTTTCAGATAAACCAACTTGATGAAATGATAATCTCAATTTCATATAAAACAACATATCTATTTCTGGATAGTTAACCATCCTCGTTGAAATAAAATGGAGAATGTCTTTCTTACAAATTACACGGTAGTCTATATTGAGAAAAAAAATTATTGAATTTAGTATGGATGTGATAATAGATAACTTATATTCAGTGAAAGAGTGTGTGTGTGTGTGTATATAAGTTTTCCCCTTTATAAGAATGTGGCTTCGTCAACCCATGAGAAGGAAGACAGACCTAAGATTATGAAAGGATTGGTGTTCTTAGCAGGGACACAATGGAAATTGAGGTCAAGCTCAACACACTTGTCAATATCTGCCATTGTAATGGAATTTGTTAAAATGTATATAAATATATATTTATAAAGAAATAAAAAAAGAGAGAGACAATGCAATCAGATTTGTCCAAAGCAGCTATTCTAGAATAGTTTTTTCTTTCGTGTGGAAGAAGCTTTGCTACAATTGTCAAGCACACGATCAAATAAACGAAAATCATTAATTCCCAGTAGCGTGTTGCTTTCTCCCAAGAAAATAAACGAAAGTTCTAAGTTTGTTTGAGACTTGATGTTTGATATATGGAGAACAAAGTATATATAACAGTTTATTTAGAATACTAGTAAATCTGCATGCAAGATACGTATATCCGGTTGAAAATTGTGTAGTCGACCAATATATATGTTTGTCGAGTTGATCTTACTCAGTGATCCTAAACAAGAGTTATTTTTTTGTAATGTTCAAAATTTCTGAACAGTGTGTCTGTCAAACTCGATTTGCTCTGTGATCCCAAGCAATGTGTCAGTCAGTGTTGTCTTGCTCGGTGAGACCGAGTAAAGATCAATTTCTTCCGTTGCTCGATATTATTGATTAATGTGACTATTTTACAATTTATTTACAACCGATCGTAAAATTTTAGCTTCAACAAATAATGAAGTTATCTTGATTTGAAGTATGAACTATGGACGTAGAAAACCTAGTCCACAGACGAAACAACCCATTTCGTCTTCAACAATCAACTAATTTGTATCAAGCTTCAATGAGGAACAATTGCCACAACAGAGCTTCTTAGATGCGTTATTACGGCCATCCCCTAGCCAGTGAACAAAAATGGATGGAATAAATCTTTTGCATCACATTTACACACTAAAAGAAATCGGGCTTTTTCCAGCGATTTTAATTTTGTTGGAAATAAAATCCCTGCAATAGCTTATTAAAAGCAACGATTTTGGTACGTTGCATACTTTTAAAATAGTAATTTTCTTTTTTGACTATTTACAATGATTTTTGACTTATTGCAATGAAAATTATTGCTGCAAAAAAAAATGCATGTTCACTACTGAAATTTGCAGCGACTTTTTGTGTTATTACGACAATTTTCTACCGTCGAATGTAAAGTTTTTATATATTTTGCAGCGCTATGATTTTTGCTAGTATTGAGACTTCCGTGCCAAATGCCTAATTTCACTTTTAATTTCCCCCCAACTTTTTTCTCCCCATGTTTCTCCACTCCGACCGATTTTAGCAACCTTCTGCACTTCGACCCATTCCCACCAACAAGATTGCAATGTCTCTAGCTCAATCCACCCCAACGAAAACCCTTCCCAATGTTCTCGAGTGGCTTAAGCTCCTCCTCCTCTTGCCACTTTCGCGTTTCTCCCATTTGGGTTTCTCCCATTCGCATTTTTGGTTCACCTAATTCAAAGAAAATTTTGATCTCCCAATCATAAACCCTAGTGTGATTATTTTCCTTCCATTTAATTTGGTTATTGTCTCCGTTTGGGAAGCTAAAGTACTACGTTTCCACCTTCGCTGGAGTAGACGATTATGTGCATCAATTTCTAGTCCAAAGTTATCAGTCCTCTATTTTCAAGAATGATCAAACGAGGCTCCAGGTATCTCCTATTGCCACTGAATTTATCTTCCCCCCTTTACGAGTAGGTTGCATTACAAAAGTTGTCGGTTTTAGATGTACACGAATTTTTTGGGTGATCTGAAACTAATGTGCATGTGCCTCTGTTTGAGGTATATTGGTTGTGTATCTATCTCTTGTGTTTGGATTGCTCAATCAGTTGTGGGTATTAGATAATTTGAGTATTCAGCAAATAGAACTTCTTTTTGCTAAACCAGAAGCAACGATTTGAACAACAATACACAGAAAAGGTGTTTGGACAAATATAACCTGTGGGTTTCCAGTAATGTTTTGCTTGTATTGTATGATAGAAAATTTATATATAGGAACATTATAACATGACATCAAAAGATGCATACGAAATGCTAAAAAGAAAAATAATGCAATATAAGTTGTGCCGATTAATTAAAGAATGTTCCTTTCTCCATCTCATGACTGGTGGTTTATGGTCCTGTTTTTCCAACTTTTAGTATGTAAGTAACTTAGTGATATATACAAGGGCCAAGCAAATAAATGTCTCTTTAATTGCATGTGGAAAGCCCCAACTTTGTGCCAAAAAGATCAAACTGCCATATTGTAGAAATAAGATAGGAGCATCTTGATTGTTTTCTGGGTGTTATGTTGCTCTAAATACTTAGAAATAAGCATTAGCTGAAGAGTTTGAGGGATTAAATAAACTAGAATAACATGTATCCTTCTACCCCCACTAAGGGCATCTCTTTCCCCTATATGCATCTTCAGTCCGTGTTTTATATGTTTAAAAATATATAGGCCTGATTATGGCTTTCCTAATTAAAACAAAAAAACTGTTAAGGCTAGAGAGTCTAACAGTCAAAAGCTCAGCCTCATAAAGCCTAGAATGATTGATTATCACACCTCAATTATGGCAAAACTTAACCCACTTATTTGTACCATCAGCACAGATAGTTTAAGTATAGCTTGCACGTTTTTGCTATGGCTATCCTCTTTTCATATTGACATTCAAACACGTATAAATTTAGTCTAAATAAATTAACATTACAACTTCTCTGATGCATAAAGCCATTTTTCTTGAAACTCATTATCACTTTAATCATTTTAATTATAGGGTAGTTGGGGTGATTTGCATTCATCTCTAATCTCTTCAAAAAAACAGCAAACTTTGATCACTTTGATTTGTGAGGGGGTAACTTTTGGTCATTCTGGTTTATTAACAGCTTTTAAGTTGTCCCAATTAGGCTTTTTGATCTAAATTGAAGACCTCATCAATCTAGATCAGACATCTAGCACTTGATATGGACTGAAATTTCTCATAAAAATATATTTTGGTTTGTTTCTAAGTACCTAATAAGTAAATGTAATTATTAGTACTCCAATTGGTCAAGGAGTTGTAAATATATTTTTACTTATTATTGATTTATCTCTCAACAATATTGAGTCTATCTAGAAGTCTTAGGTATTGTTTAGATAAGTCTTTGAGGTTAAAATTGAGTCCTGATAAATCTGTATACATCCAAAAGAAAGCTAAACAGAGATTAGTCAATATAGAATAATGTTATTATGAAATGTTAGCAGTCCGTCAGAACACGTTTTTGCGACTGTTGCTAACCGTCAGCAGAATCGTACTATGACTGAAATTCTTTCCAGACTTTCTATTTAAAGAGATTCAGTTTTGTATCTCAGTAAGGAGTTTGAGCCATGAATTCTAGAGAGTATATTCTGAGCATTTATGAGAGAAAATTCATTTGAGAATTTTCATGGAGTTTTTTATCTCTTCTTGAGTGTGATCGTGGTTTGAGTGTGAAGTAACATCAATTGGATTTCAGCCTTTGGAGTTCCAGAAGGAAAGTCAACATTTGAAGATCGTCAGAGGTTCTACCTGCTACTGTGATAGAAGACAAACGGGTCATTTGTCTAGACAAGTAAGAGAGTTGAATTGCAAAGGTTTTGTAATTGATGATTGCTTGTAATTGTTCTTCAAATAATAAGATTGACTTTCCTGGGTTTGGCTGCCTCATAGGGTTTTACCTTTAAAGAGTTCTTTAAAGGGTTTCCATTAGTAATCAATCATTGTGTCTTACAAAGTTTGATTATTTATTTTAAGTATTTGATTCATTATATAATCTTGATAATTGAGATCTAACCAATTTGTTCAAAGAAATTGGTAGACAATTTCGTGGTTTTACAGGGGTACTTGGGGAATTTCAATTGGCATCAAAGCATGGTTCACTCATTCGAGTGTGATCCGTGCCCCTGCAATATGTCATCATTGACTGCCCTCCCGCACTTCAATGGTGAAAATTATGCATATTGGAAAGTACGTATGCAAGCCTTCCTCAAATCATTGGATGAACGAGTGTGGTGTTTGATTGTACAAGGATGGATCAAACCAGAAACAAATATTGATGTTTGGACGAAAGAAGAAATTACCAATTGTAATTGGAATAGCAAGGCGCTGAATGCTATATTCATGGTTGTATCTCTAGAAGAATTTAAAAGAATCTCGATGTGTGAGATTGCTAAAGAGGCATGGGATAGCCAGATTAAGGAATAAAAAAATTGCACTAAAAAAGGAATTGAAAAAGGTTCAAGAAAAAACAGCAACATAAAAATTAGGAGAGAGTAGTGATAAAATTGGCTTAGGTTACATGACATCAAAAGGGAAAGAAAAATTGGTCTCATCATCCGCTGACACAACATCCAAAGGTATTGTTTTTGTTAAAGGAAGTTAAGGTAAGAGTCTTTAAAATCATGCTGAACTTAAGCCAGTTTATTCAAAAAATCTGCATGGTAAATTTGTCCTTACATGTCATAAGTGTGGTGTGGTTGGTCATATAAGACCACATTGTTTTAACATGTATAAAGTGCAAAAAATTGAAGGTAAAAGAAAAGGGAAGACCCTACAGAATCAAGTTGATGACATGAGCCAACAGATCAAATTCATAAGTCTCAAGCTTGGGGAACTAGTAGATATTTGCCTTCAAAATAAAGAAAAAAACAAGTCAAAACTCAAGACAAAATGAGTGAGAAAGGAAGATGCAGTGTGTCTTGTTGCTCACATAGCACTTAGACCAATGGAAGATTGTCTTTTACCTGGACAGCGCTTGTTCGAGACACATGTTTGGAGACAAAAACTTATTCAAGAAGGTTGAGTCATCTCATGGAGGCACCGTGACTTTTAAAGATGGGAGCAAGGCTATCTTAGAAGGGAAATGGAGTATTGAAATACCAGGACTACCTGTGTTGCATGATGTTTTATTTGTTAATGGTTTGAAAGCTAATTTACTCAACATTAGTCAATTTTGTGACAAGAATTTTTCTGTGCAGTTTTCAAAAGATGAATGCAATGTGTATGATCAAGGTGGAGAATGGATCTTAAAAGGTACTAGAACCTCAGACAATTGTTATGGAATTTCTCCAAAATCATTGGAGAAATGTCATAGAGTCACACTTGATGAAGCTGAATTATGGCATCAATGCCTTGGGCACATTAATTTTAAAAATTTATCAAAGATCTCAAAAAGAAAAATTGTTGATGGACTGCTCAAGGTAATTAAGGTTAAGAAAATAGTGTGTGGAGCATGCCAAGAAGGAAAGCAAACTAGAGCTCAACACAAGAAGACTTCTCATGTTCTTACCTCTCGGCATCTTGAGCTATTGCATATGGATTTGATGGGTCCAACACAAACCGAGAGTCTTGGAGGAAAGAAGTATATCATGGTGATTGTAGATGACTTTTCAGGATTCACATAGATAATGCTCTTGAGAGAAAAATCTGAAACTTTTGATCTTGGCAAAAAGCTTTTCAAGAAACTACAAACAGAGAAGGAAGTCTCTATCTCTAGAATATGTAGTGATCATGGTCAAGAATTTGAGAATACTAATTTCACTTCTTTTTGTGATGAACAGGGAATACATCAAGAATTTTCTACACCTATTACTCCACAACAAAATGGAGTGGTGGAAAGAAAAAATAGAGCAATTCAAGAAATGGCATGAACAATGTTGATCAACAAGAAGATGGCTTTATATTTTTGGGGAGAAGCTATAAATACAGCAAATCATATCTTGAATCGAGTGGTTCTAAAACCTGGCACCAATCAAACACCTTATGGTTTGTGGAAAAATAAAAGGCCTATGGTAAAGTATTTCAGAATTTTTTGTAGCAAGTATTATATTATCGTAAGAGACCGAGAAAACACTTATAAATTTGAAAGCAAAAGTGATGAGGGAATGTTTCTTGGTTATTCCTCTAATAGTAAGGTTTATAGAGTTTACAACTTACGTACAAAATCTGTTATGGAATCAATTAATGTAGTTGTGGATGATATTTCAGCTGAGACTACCATGAAGGAGCTTGAAAATATGAAGGAGCTAGGGCAGACCATTGAAGAAGACCCACAAGTGTAAGATGAGGAGGATCACATAGAGGAGACACCACAAAATCCACAAAACAAAGAACCATCTTCAAGAGTTACTCAAAATCATCCTAAAGAAAATATTCTCGGCAAGCTAGATGAAGGTATGAGGCTTAGAAGAATAGTACTAAATCAGGTTTCTTTTGTGTGTTATTTGTCACAGGTTGAACCCAAGAAAGTCGAGGAAGTATTAAATGATGAAAGTTGGGTCAACGCCATGAATAAAGAACTCCATCAATTCACTAGAAATGATGTATGAGAGTTAGTTCCTAGACCAGAAAATTTGAACATCATTGGGACTCAATGGATCTTTAAGAACAAGCTTGATGAGCATGGCACTATTGTGAGGAATAAAGCAAGGCTGGTTGCACAAGGTTACACACAAGTAGAAGGGATTGATTTTGATGAAACATTTGCACTTGTGGCCTGGCTGGAATCTGTCCGTATTCTACTTGCACTTGCTTGTCATCTAGACATCAAATTATATCAAATGGATGTCAAGAGTGCCTTCTTAAATGGAGTTTACAAGAAGAGGTATATGTTGAACAACCTAAAGGATTTATTCATCATCTTTATCCTGAATATGTTTACAGGTTGAAGAAGGCGCTGTATGGACTGAAACAAGCACCTCGAGCTTGGTATGAGAGGTTAACAGCTTACTTACTTGATCATGACTTTGTTAGAGGACAAGCTGATAGGACTTTGTTCATAAGGAGATCAAGTAAACAACTCTTAATTGCTCAAATCTATGTTGATGATATTGTGTTTGGAGCAACACTCAAATCTCTTGCATATGACTTTGCAAATGAAATGAAATCTGAATTTGAGATGAGTATGATTGGTAAGTTAAATTTTTTCTTGGGTATTCAAGTAAAACAAAGTAAAGAATGAATTTTTATTTCACAATCTAAGTATGCAAGAGATCTTGTGAAAAAGTTTTGAATGGAAGGAAAAAACAATGCTCGCACTCCCATGAGCACTTCAGTGAAAATCAGCAATGACTCTACAGGTAAAAATATTGGTCCCACTCTTTATAGAAGCATGATAGAAAGTCTATTATATATTACAGCAAGTAGACCCAACATAGCTTTCAGTGTTGGTGTGTGTGCTAGATTTCAAGCTAATCCTAAAGAATCCCATCTTACTGCAGTAAAAAGAATAATAAAATATCTTAACGCAACTGTTGATTATGGGATATGGTACTCCAAAGACATTAACCTTACACTTGTTGGCTATTCGGATGCTAATTGGGCTAGGAATGTTGATGATAGGAAGAGTACTACGGGTGGGTGTTTTTATATAGGTGGAAATCTTGTAGCTTGGATGAGTAAAAAGCAAAACACAATCTCTTTATCTACTATGAAGCCGAATACATAGCTGCAGGGAGTTGTTGTACACGGCTTTTATGGGTGAAAAAAATGCTTGATGATTATGGTTTTTCTCAAGATACTATGATAATATATTGTGATAATTCAAGTGCTATAAGTATTTCCAAAAATCCTGTTCAGCACTCTCAAACCAAGCACATTGACATTAGACATAATTTATAAGTGACTTGGTTGAGTCTAAAATAGTATCCTTGGAACATGTTTGTTTGAGTCTAAAATAGTAAACAAGTCAACTTGCTGACTTGTTTACTAAACCTTTGGATGGTCTTAGGTTTGAGTTCTTAAGGAAAGCCATTGGTGTATGTGATCCCAAGTAAAAGGCATTCTATCATACTAGTTTAGGATGTGCATTTTTCTTTTTTCTTTTTAGTTAGTTTGATGCTTTTATGTTTCAGTTTCTAAATATATATATATATACATATTTCATTAAAAAGGATATAAATTGTCTTGGTTTTTCTATGTTTTTTTTATTTGATGCTTTTATGTTTCAGTTTCTAAAAGTATATATATACATATTTCATTAAAAAGGATAAAAATTGTCTCGGTTTTTCTATGTTTTTTTATATAAAAAAAATCATATATATATAATAATAAATGTTTTTAGGTTTGAGCATGTGTGGCATTACTTTAAAAAAATTTCTGATCTTATGCACTGCTTTTCTTTGTGTAGTACACTTTAAGCATACTAACCCTATAGGTCATCTTGGCAAAGTTCATTTACAACGCACTGTGAGGAACCTATATGTAAGCATACTATAATTAAAATTCACATTTTTTTAAAGATGCTCATAAAAGAGGGAGTTTATGCCTTAAATTGATTAATACTAGTTGAACCTAGTACATCAACAAAGAGCTCTTCTCTTGTCAAACACAAAGAGTTGATCCATATAGAAAAAGTCGGTGTTAATTCATTGCGAAAAAAGACAAACACCCTATACGGATCTACCACTTTAAAGTTCTTACATAAAAAATCGTTGCTCTAATCATTATGGAAAAAGATGAGCAACAAACATGAACATAAAAAGAGGGTGTACAAACTAGTGTTTGGAGGAGATGCTCATGTATCTAGGCCCTAGCATAAAGTTTGACTTTTAAGGTTAAGCAACAAACTCTTGTGAGTATCTATAAGAAGTAATCATTCATGAATAAAGGTCTCAAAAATATATTGAAGCAAGGAGTTCATAAGATGCGATGGTATAAGTATACTCACTCACACACTTACATGAACTTTGACATTGATGATTCTATGAGGAGTGAACATCCAAAGTGACTGTTGCAACATGAGTGTGCTAAGGATCAGTAGTTTTTTTGTAATTTCTGCCATGATTGAACTGAGGTGATTATAGGCATGTTACTTGTTTTTTTTTTCACATTCAAATTTATAAAAATAAAAAATAGAAAAAAATTTCCTTCTTCCTGGATGTATGCAATATTTTATTTTATTTTTCTAATTTATTAAAGAAATCCAAAAATAAAATTATAGAGTTTCTATTTTGGGTCAAGATGGAGTACTGGGTGTTTTTTTTTTAGACAAAGTGTATAAGTCCCAATGGGACTTTTTGGTCTAGCACGTGCACGGGAGGGTCAAGCCTTAAAGACTTAAAACCCATCTACTGCCTCTCTCATTTGCTCCCAGCCCCCGATACTAAGCCCTTCTCTATACCCATTTACACGACCTCTTGGCTCCTTCAAGCAAGCCTCATTTCACGAACTTTTTATTTTCCTCTCTTCATTTTCCATCATCAAGGTAATTATACTCGAATCCACTAATTTTTTTTTTTGTTTTTTGTTTTTTTTTTTATGTTTCAGCATGTGGATAGATGAAGTATGTGTGGAGGGTTTTGATTTTAAGAAGCATTGGACTATGTTGTTGAGCTGAGTTGCCCGTAAATGGGTTGTTTTTTAGTTGTTATATCTACTCTATACATGTATTGAGGATAAGGTTGTGTATCTCATGGGCTTATGGTTTTTGTTTCTCACGGGTGCACACCAAGTGTTTGTGTTATTTCCTGACTCATCTCAGATTTTGGCTATTTTTAGGGAGTCTCTTATACACATAGTACACTCTTAAGCATGAGTAGTTCCCATTTTTTTTTCTTAACAAACAAATACTAAACGAAAAAAAATAAAAATATATTTATTAAATAAAAAATTGGGATTTTCATATCAATTGCTTCTTACATTCTGATTTTGAAAATATTTTTTCTGACTTGGTTATTGTATTGCTCCAGATGAGGTTCAAAGAAAGGGCAAAGCACAAAAAGATCACTCCTCCCATGCCATCTGAGCACTCCTCAAGTAAGGATGTACCACTACTTGAACCTGTGCAGTTAGGAGAAACTTCAGCTCCTTCTCCATCTCCATCTCCATCTGTGACTGCTCCCATAGGTGCCACTCTTGATCGCTTCACTTCTGTTGAAGCCAAGAATGCATATAGGAATACATTCTCCAAGAGACCCGTGTTGGGTGAAAGGGAGGTAAGCATAAATGATTTCCCTATGGATCACTTCCAACTTATTTACCGTATATTCATTGAAAGAGGATGGGAGAAACTTACTCATGCCTCCCCCACACCTTGTGTCAAGGTTGTCCGCGAATGTTATTCGAACATAGCCCACTTCAATTTAGATGATCATAGCATCATCTCTATTGTTCGAGGGATTCAAATTGAGGTCTCTCCTACTCTTCTCCAAGGTTGGTTTGCCCTTCCTGAGGTGGAATCCCCTTTATACCCATACAAGGGCATGGGGGCTCCAACAAAAATTGCTATGCGTAATCTTTTTGTTGGTCCCAATGGCCCCAAATGGACTGCCAAAACACACAGATTGCCTCTCCATCATATGCTTCCTCAGTTTCATCTTTTGGCCAAAATAGTGCTGACCAATCTATGGCCTATTAGTCGTCACACTGAAATTTCCTTAGAGAGAGCTTACTTTATGTATACTCTCGCTACTGGAGTCTCTGTTGATTTTCCACGGCATGTTGTTGACATTATTCATTGCTCACACATGGAAAAAGAGTTAAATCTCTCTTTTGGAAGTTTAATTACTAAGTTGGCCATGCTTATTAAAGTTCTACTTAGGGCCAATGAACCTACTATGAAGCTTCCAAAGCCTATTTCAGCCTTAACTATGGTCAAATTTGAGGCTGTCATCACTAAGAAGCGCCCCCTAACTACTGAGTCAGCATCTTCTCCACTTGAACCTTCCATCCCTATATCTCAAGTTCTTGAGCAAATCTCTTTGTTATCCCAGAAGATTGATGGTTTTACAGCTAAATAGGAGGCATGTCAGTCCAAGTTGAAGCAACAATTGGCTGTTGTATGCTCTGATTGTGTTCAAGCAAATGATCGATTGGTTCAACTTTCTTTGGATGTGCAACACATCATGGCAAGTGTAGCTGATTCTGATGATGAACTGTAGATCTCCATGGCTGATTGTTGACAAAAAGGGGGAGAAAATTTTGAGGGGGAGCAGCAGCACTAGAGGGGGAGAACTATGACAAAACAGAGAAGAAAAACTGAAAAACTTTATCATGTTTTATTTTGGCTCATCGATGTTCAGTTTTTTTTTTTTTTTTTTGTGGTTGTAATTTAGATACAATTTACATTCATCAAACTGTTTTCATCACTAATCTGCCAAATGAGGAGATTGTAAAAGCAAAAATTGACTAGGATTAGATGACTAGATAATAAGGCTTATCTTATCATATTATTTGAAATTGTTGGATGAGTGTAAAAATAATTATTGATTTATCTCTATACAATGTTGAGTCTATCTAGAAGTCTTAGGTATTGTTTAGATAAGTCTTTGAGGTTAAAATCGAGTCCTGGTAGATCTGTATACATCCAGTAGAAAGCTGAACAGAGATTAGTCAATACAGAAGATGTTATCATGAAATGTTAGCAGTTCGTCGGAACATGTTTTCACGACTGTTGCTAACTGTCAGCAGAATCCTACTATGACTGAAACTCTTTCCAGACTTTCTATTTAAAGGGATTCGATTTTGTATCTCAGTAAGGAGTTTGAGCCATGAATTCTAGAGAGTATATTCTGAGCATTTATCAGAGAAAATTCATTTGAGAATTTTCATGGAGTTTTCATCTCTTCTTGAGTATGATCGGGATTTGAGTGTGAAGTAACATCAATTGGATTTCAGCCTTTGGAGTTCCAGAAGGGAAGTCAACATTTGAAAATCACCAAAGGTTCTAGCTGCTACTGTGGTAGAAGACAAATGAGCCGTTTGTCTAGACAAGTAAGAGAGTCAAATTGCAAAGCTTTTGTAATTGATGATTGCTTGTAATTGTTCTTCAAATAATAAGATTGACTTCCTGGGTTTGGCTGTCCCGTAGGGTTTTACCTTTAAAGAGTTCTTTAAAGGGTTTCCCTTCGTAACCAATCGTTGTGTCTTACAAAATTTGATTATTTATTTTAAGTATTTGATTCGTTATATAATCTTGATAATTGAGATCTAACCAATTTGTTTAAGGAAATTGGTAGACAATTTGATAGTTTTATAGGGGTACTTGGGGAATTTCAGGAATGGTCCAAAACTAGAAATCATTACCAATTTTAAAACACTAACATGAAGACCCAAAACAAGTCCAACCTTAAATACTTTCTCACTTTAGCAACACTAGCTACCCCTTGATACTCGCATACATATGGAAGAAACTTTCATGGCGATAAAACAAGATGTGTTTTATTCTACTCAATCCCATGTAATCATCAGAACTCTAATGACTCCTTCAATTACCTTTGCTAGTTGTCTGTCTCCATAGCTAGCTTATACCATAAATTGAATGATACAAAGGTTTCTATCTTTTTCTTGCAAAGATTACTAAAAGTAGTTTGAATTGAAAGTGGGGTCTAGGTTAATTTAAAACATTCAAGTGAGATGTCAGGAAGTGTTGGCCCATTCTATGTATGATAATATGTGCAGCACTATCCTGCCAGAGAGCTAGTGGGTGCAATGTTTGCAGTACACACTTAATTTAGAGGAGCCAAACCCAGAATCTTAACCTAATTAATTTTCATTAGTATAGTCTCCATTGGATATGCGGCAGGGGCATTTGAGCCTAACTTGGGTCGCTTGTAGGGGCACATTGGCTAAATCATTATGTGTAGCAAGGTCATTTCACAGAAAAATAGGATCTGTAAAGAGTCATTTTCACCTAATTGATCTGTAGAGGGACATTTTAGTTGGATCAAAATGTAGCAATGTCTTGATGTCTTATGGGGTGGGGTCTAAACTCTTTCTTTTATTATAGAGAGATACTAAATTTTTTTGAATACCTATTAAGTAATCAACCTTGCTTGTCATATATATGTGAATCCAACCTTTTGATTGTAAGGATAGTCAACAATTAATCAATCATGAACAAGTAATTAATTTTAGAGTGCAAGTTGAAGAAAAAAATACTATCATTGACTTAAAGTAATTTAGGTCTCTCCTTTTTAAATGAGGCAACTAACATATTGACATCCTCAAAACACACACCCCTTTGTTCACTTTAAAAGCATGAAAATCTCCATCTAAGAAAGTCATTGATTGACGAAAGTTTTCATGTTCTCGATTCCCAACCACAGCTCCTCAATCTATCCAATGGACGACTGAAAATGTCGACTCCTCGACTATGTTTACTAACATGGGTTCTAACCTTTTGCCCATACGTTATACGATTTTTTATTTTATTTTCTTTCTATACACATTGTATTGTCTATATATATATACAGTGGCTTTTTGTTTATGTTTTCCACATACTCTCATCTTGCATCCTTGGTTTTATTTTAATGCTAACATTATTACAATAATAATAATAAAAACACTTGTTAATGGAAATTTTACTCTTTCCTTACATTAATAATGTTGCAGTTTCCTCATGAGTACTCTTGTCTACCCTTCATCTGCTTTGATTCCTATCTTTTAATCAACCACCCTCTTTTTCTTTATTTTGTACTTCTTTCTAATTTCGAAAATGGTTGTTGATATTATTGTTAGAATATTATGTTTTAATATTCTTATTGTTTTGAAATTTGAAAAAGTGATATTGTTTATTTTATTATAAGTGAAAATTTTAAAAAATTTTAATGATGAGATGAGTTGAGATAAAATACTCTCTCTAAATTCAAATGAGCTCTAAATGTGTAAAATGTAGATATAGCTAGAATGACTCCAAGAAGAATAACAAAGAAAATTCCTTTTGTAAACTGGACATTTATAGGGCCATAATCTCGAATAAAGATTATACATAGAGGATTACTAAAAGAAAAATGAACCCCAATCTATTTGTTATTAAGATGAGAAAAACTATGTATTCGCAAGTTAGTCGCTCACGGGATTAACTTTTTTCTCAGACCGAATTCACCCTCTTTTCATATCATTGTTTCCCATTTAATCTTTTGTTTCTGAACCAAAGATTAAAACTGTGAGGAAGATCGGGTGCTTACATTAACCTTTGTCATTTTGTTTAACTTTTTGTGTTACTTTTATTTTTAAGCTGAAAACACAACCAAATATGTTGACCTAATACAGCAAAATTAAAATCCTCAATGTTTCTAACCCCCAATGGGTTTTTAATTTGCTGTATAGCAAATCAGCAGTAGATTAGCTAGCTAGACGTGATTATGATACTTGATCTCTAATATGCTCTAGGTTTGTATTAGTTTAGGGTCTTGTATCAATTTTATTTATATGTAATTTTAGAATTTAAACTGGTTGCTGAAATTACCAAAGTACATTAAATATGTCTTGATTCTCCATCAATACATATGTTAAACATATGCTACCTCATCATGTTGATCTTGTCTTTTTTTGTTTTGCTAGCTTTCATTGCATTAACATTGCTGGTATACAAAGCAATACCCATCAATATTCTTGCCGTTTTCATCCAAGAACGTCTTTTGATTGTTTTAGTATGTGTATATATATAGTACTAACATGAATACAAATTGGTGATTTTTGTATTCATTATATATATATATATATAATTTCTGTGATTAATTCAGGACTATGATTGTATGCCAGTCGAATATTTAATGTATGGCTTATATAATACATTAAATCATCGAAGTTTAGGTTGCCTTTTGTTTTTCTGAACCATTGGAAATGTGTGGCTTCAACAGGTGTGTGGATGTGATATTTCCACTAGTTTAGAATGATTATTCTTGTGTTAACTCTCGGTTAGCTTCAAATCAGTGGAAGTATAGACTTCAAATTGATCGGTCCAATACCACTAAATGATTTGCTGGAATGTCACTCACCAAAGTTCATAAAGATGCATTAACTAAGTGAATTATTGGGCATCGACCAATAAACTACCAAAGTTTGGTTGCTCTCTCACTCCCATGTCTATTATTTTAATTTTGTGAATGTTAACTAAATATTGCTGATATGATCCAGTGAGACCGAACACATGTACAATCATCATTGGTTGACCATCGCAAAAAGTCAGATATAAAAAATAAGACAATTAAAAATCTTCTGACTTTTTACTAGTCAAACCCTCATTCAAATGGTTCTGGGCACATCCAAAAACTAACAGCTCCCCTTGACCAAACTGTCCTTTCTGTCTTTCAAATGCATTCCACGTGCCCATCACATGTTTATCTATTAGAACTTACCTATTTGTTTTTTCTTCCTTAATGGCCCAAGTTAGTAAAAGCAGTAGCATTATTACTATTATGGTCATTATTATTATTATTATTATTATTATTAATGTTATTATGATTATTATTATTATAATTATTATGATCATCATTACTGGTATTATTATTTTCTGATAAAGGGTGTTTGATGAAAAATTTATACTGACCAATCTATTGAGCAATTAAGTCAATTCGTTTCGCTTTACATGCATTGGGATATTGTGAAAATTTGCTAGCTAGATCCTGAAGTGAGTTCAGAGAAGATTGTCGTGTAAGTCAAGTTAGAACTCTTAGATTTGAGTATCCATCCTACACTCAGATTTTTATCTTGTGTTGCACCTTTTCCTTTCACAAACGATTAGTGTCAGATTTTTTCCTGTTGGTGTACTCATATTGTAGTGTATATATATTATATTGACTATAATACAGACTGTTGCTAATGGTATTCCTAGTAAATATATTTCTATGTCTAACTTCCATAGAAATCTGTGGAACACATACCACCACCAGCTTAATATGTCCGCATGGTCATAAAACCTACGTCTTGCGACAATCCATTTCATAGAGTATAACTCCTCACCTTAAATGACTTAGGGGATCATTCAAACTACAAAAATGGCATTTAGTTATTAAAAGTAAAGATTAAAAGGAAATCTTTCATAAAGAGACTCGTTTGACATCGTGCTTCGTATGCCTATTTAAACTAGTCATAGAGAATGACATTGTAAATCACAACGTCTCACCAAATTTATGAAAAAATTTATTATTTATTGCCTACGAATAGTGTGTCTACATGATTTAATAAGGCTCAAAGGAAACTTGTATTTCAATCATTCCATTGATTGAAATTGAGTTTTAATGATTCATAAATAGCTTCGATTATCTCCATCTCTTGACAAAAAATTTTATTATTCTTGTTCAAGTCTAAATTACTAAAAGTTCATATTAGTAAAATTGACATATTTTTTTATAGGTGATAAATAGTACATTATTAATGGAAAACACATCTTTGAGACAATATGAGAACTTATTGGGATAAGAGGTTTTCATGATGATGATAATGACATTGATAGTGAGATTATAATAAGACTCTAGCTAAATAAGTCAAATGATTGAATGATAGATTAATCCCCACAATGTCTAATTACAATCCTTTTTTAACCTTTTTTTTTTTAATTTAGGTATTGCTTTTTGTCTTATTTGAGGGGCATAATATCTTTCTTAGGGCTTTTAGGCATCTTTATGCAGTAAGTCTTTTGTGTATCTCTACTCAAAGAGACACTATGAAAGCTCTTTTATGTATCATTACTCAAAGAGACCTTTGAGATTTCTAACATGGAGGGAGAATGAATTTTCCAAGTAAAACAATAACATTGTTTGTGATATCCTGTTTTTACGTGTATTTTCACTGAATGAGTATTTTAATTTAATTAAAATAATGGTTCTTTTATTTTAAATTATCAGATTTTAATTAGATTTTATTTGTTGTTTGAATTTAAATTGCTGTTTAATTTATTTTAGTTTGTCTTTAGATTTAAAATTTAGTTGTTAGTTTTTACTAGTTATTTATTATATTTTAGCTTTATGTTATGTTTAAATTATTTTCTTGATTTTATTGCTTTTAAAGTTGTTTTCGTTGGATCAGTTTTTAGACTCCAGAGATGAGGATTGGACTTCATTTCTTTTCCCCATCTTTTCTTTTTCTCTTTTTTCCTTTTTCTTTCTTTCTTTTCTTTTTTTCTTTCTTTTTCTTTCTTTCTCTCCCGATTTCCTCTTGCCCGTTCGAACTCTCTCTCTCTCCCCTTCTCTGCCATTTTAGTCTTCAGCCCAGACCTGCCGCTGCCGTGTGGCACACCACCCCCACCGTTCAACTCCCCTCTGACCTGTGAACCACCCCACCAAGTTTCACCGCCATCCGCGCCGCCGTTAAGCTGGAATCACCACTCCAAGCCAAACGGCTTTTGTGCCGATCTGCTGCCGTCGCACCACCTCCGGCCACCACCTCTTCACCACTTCATCACTGACTCCTTGCCGTCCTAAACCACCCATTTCCGGCTCTGATCCGTCGCTGGAGCAGCCCCCACGAGCTAGCTTTCTGTTTTGGGTATTTTGGTCTTCTACCGCCGTTTTTGCCACCACCCACGGCCAACCCTCACTTCCACTAGTTTCATAAACACCTCTAAGCTATTCCCTACCAATCCCAAGTCTTGGTTTGTCCTCATTCAAAAGTGAGTATTTTACAACCCACGGCTACAGTGTTTTTACACTGTTACGTTGCTTTTTCTTCGCCGTTTGCTGCTCGTTGATCCTTCAAAAATTATCATATAGCGCTGTAAGTATTTTCCAAACTTCATGTTAGATTTAAATATATTATTACTTTTACAATAATTATTTGTGACTGGTTGGTTATTCCAGACTGAGTCCGAGGAGTCAGGGGTCAGATGGATTTGAGGACGAAGTTGCTTGTTTGTTTGTTATGGATGTTTGAGAATTGTTGGTTAATTGGTGTCGTATCATTTGCATTGCATTGTGCACACATATGCATGCGTTATATATTGAAAACTGGGTTTTCACGAGTTAAATGGATTTTCAGGTGCGTGTGTATCACGACCCCAAGCCGGGATGGGGTATTATCTCGGTGGAGCTCCTCTGGTCACTCGAGAGTGGGTAATACTGAGTGACATCCCCTGGGTTGTCGCTGGGCGACGACCGGATCGCACGATACAGTAACACTGTCGTGTCGACTCCGTGGTCCCTTGGCTGGTGGGGACTAGAGGATGCCTAGTCCAGGTACCCGCTGGGCGCGAGATTGAGATAGCTCGTTTAGATGTCACATACGTAGTCGTTACCTGCGGTGTGACATAGTAGCCAGAGTGTGCGGATGATCCCTAGGGGAGATCATGGTGCATGCATTAATTGGAATTGGTTTGGATTTGGATATGGGCCATTTTCTGGGAAAATAGCGAGGTTTTGGTATGAGGATATTGTGATCCATTTTCAGGGAAAATTGTGGTTTCTTGATTTGGGCCATTAACCCCAGATAATGGCGAGGAAAGATTTAAAGGAAATATTTTGGGTCAAAATGGGATTTTGGCGTGCGTGGTAAAATGTGATTTTTTGGGACATGTGCATTGGACACCTTTTCATGCATATTGTAGAGTTTAATATATTTTTTATCTTGTGGCGTTTGGAAGATTACTTACCTGCGGTACCATTTTTTGGTGCTATGGATTTTGATGTAGAGTTTGAGGAGGAGGAGGAGGCTGAGCCCGAGGAGGTGGCTCCGCCCGAGTACTGATTTGGAGATGCTTATCTATAGATATTATCTGTATTTGTTTTTATGTTATGTATTTAGATTTGAGATAGTGTTGAACTTGTAATATTTTATTTACATGTGTTTTTAACTGGTTTGTATTTAAACAAAATTCTGGTACTTAGTTATAAGACTTTATTATCCGCTGTGGTTTATTTTGTACACATGTTGCATGTACACACACTTGGCACTAGGCGATGGGATGTGTGACCTGTGTTGTCATCATCCCGATGCCTCGATTTCCACATGTCCGTACGTGAGAGTTGGAGGCGTCACAGGTGGTATCAGAGCGGTTTGGCTCTGGGTAAAACCACATGTCCCGTAGGTGTGGCACCATAAAGTTTTTAAAGTTGTGATTTAAAAGTTTATTTTATTTGAAGCTTGCTTTTTTATTTTACTTGAGTTAGCTTGAGTTTAATATATTTATTTATTTATTTACTTGTTTTATTGTATGCTAGTTTATTTTATCGTTATTTGGTTTTGGTTTTGTGTTGTTTGTTTTGTCCGATATTTAAACGGGGTCAAAGGTTGTGTTATGGCAGGAAGATGGTAAGACCACGAAGGCCTTCTGGGGAACCTCAGGATGATTTACCGAGAGGCGATGGAAATTTCGCCATGGCTCGAGCGTTAAATCGATTGACTGAATATATGCAGCGAGGGGATCAAAGTAGAGCGGTGCAAGCTGGATGCACCTATGAGCGCTTCTTAGCATAGAACCCCTGCTTTTACGGGAGAAGAGGATCCACTTCGAGCTGGAAAGTGGATCAGGGATTTAGAAAGGACATTTGAAGTCTGTGGTTGCATTGAGGCGCAACAAGTGCTTTATGCAAGTTATTTATTACAAGGTACAGATTCTGAATGATGGGAGACAAAAAGAGAAATGCTAGTGTTGGAGATGGGATCCTTTGCCGCTGTGACTTGGCAGCGCTTTAAAAAGGAGTTTAATGATCGTTTCTTTCCCACTTCTGTGAGACGGAAAAAAGCTAGAGAATTTACTAGCTTGGTCCAAGGAAGTATGACCGTGGAACAATATGCCCGAAGATTTGTAGAGCTTGGGCAATTTGCTACTCATCTTATCGCCACGGAGGAGATGCAGGCCGAGCGTTTCCAGGAGGGTCTGCAACCAGAGATACGCAGAATGGTAGTTTGCCACCGAATTACCATTTTTCAAGAATTGGTTGATTTGGCCACTCTTGCAGAGCGAGAGATTGGTTTAAGCATGGGCTCCCCTACAAGTCAGAAAAGGCGGAGTTTTACTGGTGAAGGAAGTAGTTCTGGTTAGCCTCAAATGTTTGTTCAGCGAACTGGGACTCGACCACAAGCAGCCTTAGGAGTGCGTATGGGAGGCCGGGTACCAGTTTGCGGAAGGTGTAATAGAGCCCACGTGGACGAGCGCCCTTCGGGTGGGGCTCGGTGTTACAATTGTGGCCAGCAGGGACACTTTGCCCATGAGTTTCCTAATATAGTTCAAGGAAGCCGTGGAGGTCGACATGGTGGAAGAACTAATCAAAGGCAAGTAGTGCAGGCTCGAGTATATGCTGTTACCCCCGGGGAGGTTAACGATGAGGCACCAGCGACCCACGATGCTGGAGTGATTACAGGTATGGATCTAAATTAATTTTTGGATTTGATGTTTGATGTGATTTGATTCTTCTTTATTTTTGGATTTCATTGGTAAATGTGATTGGTTCAGGAAGAGTCCAATTGTATGATTTTTATGCTTGCACTTTGTTTGATTCGGGTGCATCTCAGTCGTTTGTGTCTTTTACGTTCGCACAGATATGTAATTTGGTTACGAGACCCCTGCCAAAATCATTAGTAGTGACTCTCCCATTGGTAAATGTGATTGGTTCAGGAAGAGTCCAATTGTATGATTTTTATGCTTGCACTTTGTTTGATTCGGGTGCATCTCAGTCGTTTGTGTCTTCTACGTTCACACGGATATGTAATTTGGTTACGGGACCCCTGCCAAAATCATTAGTAGTGACTCTCCCAAATGGTGAAGTGGTTTGGTGTTCTAAAGTTGTGTTGGGCTGTCCTTTGGATTTTGGTGGAAGGACACTTGAGGCAAATTTGGTTGTATTCAAGTTGTTGGGATTTGATATTATCCTTGGAATGGATTGGCTATATCGATATTCTGCAAGTATTAATTATAGAAGTCGAGTAATCAGTTTTCAACTCCCAAATGGTGATTATTTGGAATTTGTGGGAAGTAAACTAAAAGAAAGACCGGTAGTTATATCGGTAATTCAAGCAAAAAGAGATATTGCTTGTGGAGCGGATGCCTTTTTGGTTCAAATGGCGTCTACGCACTCTTAGAAAAAGTCTCTAGTAGATATTCCAGTTGTGGAAGAATTTCCTGATGTGTTTGTAGATGATTTGCCTGAGTTACCTCCTGTTTGCGAGTTGGAGTTCTCTATTGATTTGGAACCTGGAGCGGCTCCTGTGCATAAATCCCTTATCGTATGGCACCAGCGGAGTTGAAAGAGTTGAAAGTTCAGTTGCAAGAATTGGTAGACAAGGGGTTTATTCAACCAAGTACTTCACCATGGGGTGCGCCAGTGTTATTTGTTAAAAAGAAAGATGGTACTCTCAGAATGTGCATTGATTATCGAGAACTTGATAAAGTGACCATCAAGAATATGTACCTTCTCCCACGAATCGACAATTTATTTAATCAGCTTCAAGGAGCAGCTATCTTCTTGAAAATTGATTTGAGATCAGGATATTACCAGTTGCGAATAAGGGATAAGGATATCCCCAAGACTGCTTTCAGATTGAGATATGGCATTATGAATTTAAAGTGATGCCTTTTGGGTTGGCTAATGCCCCTGCAGCTTTTATGGATCTAATGAATCGAGTATTTCGACCTTATTTGGATTCTTTTGTGGTGGTATTCATTGATGATATTTTAATTTATTCTCGAGATTTCAAAGAGCATGCCTATTACCTTCGTTTAGTACTTGGGAAGTTATGAGAACATCAGTTATATGCGAAGCTTAGCAAATGTGAATTTTGGTTGGAAGAAGTCAAATTTTTGGGACATGTAATTTCTTGAGATGGTGTGGCTGTTGATCCTAGTAAGGTAGAAGCTATTTTATCATGGCAGCGTCCTTCGACTGTGCGTGAGATTCAAAGTTTCTTAGGACTTGTCGGATATTATCGAAGATTTGTGGAGGGATTTTCCAGATTATCCGAACCTCTCACTGCTTTGACTAGAAAGAATGCGGAGTTTATTTGGTCAGACAAGTGCGAGAAAAGTTTCCAAGAATTGAAGAAGAGACTGACAACTACATCGGTGTTAGCACTTCCAGAACCGCACAAGCCATTTGTAGTTTTCAGTGACGCATCTAAATTTGGATTGGGATGTGTTCTCATGCAAAAGGGACAAGTTGTTGCTTATGCATCTCGTCAGCTAAAAGATCATGAGAAGAATTATCCAACGCATGATTTAGAATTGGTAGCGATAGTGTTTGCTCTTAAGATCTGGCGACACTATTTGTATGGAGAAGTTTGCGAAGTATACACCGATCATAAGAGTCTGAAGCACTTATTTTCTCAGAAGAATCTCAACATGAGGTAGAGGCGATGGTTAGAGTTAATAAGTGATTATCAGTGCGAGATCAAATATCATTCAGGAAAGGCAAATATAGTTGCAGATGCTTTGGGTTGGAAGTCGCACTTTGAGGATGAAGCTGAATCTTCAGAATTGGATTCACTACTTTGCAGGATGAGAAGGCTTCTTATCGAAAGTTCGCAACAAGAGGAAGCTGTTGGATATTAGAAAAAGAGTCAGAAAATCTAGAGGGCTATTGCATTATAGTATGGATAAGGATGGAATTCTTCGATTCCGAGATCATAGGGTAATCCCCAAAGATTCAGAATTTAAGGAGGGAATTATGGCAGAAGCTCATGCGGCCCCTTATTCAGTTCATCCTGGCAGCACAAAGATGTATCGGGATTTGAAGAAAAATTATTGGTGGGAAGGAATGAAGAGGGATATTGCCTTGTATATTGAGAGATGTGACACTTGCCGTCAAGTCAAGGCCGAACATCAAAGACCTGCTGGTATGCTTCAACCCCTCTCTATTCCTGAGTGGAAATGGGACGACATTACTATGGATTTTGTAGTGGGCTTACCGAGGACTCCTAGTGGAAAGAACTCAGTTTGGGTGATTGTTGACCGGTTGACTAAGAGTGCTCATTTCTTACCTGTTAATAATACCGATTTTTTGGGAAAGTTGACTCGTATGTATGTAAAAGAGATAGTGCGGTTACACGGGATACCCAAGAGTATTGTGTCGGATCGGGACCCAAGGTTCACATCTCATTTTTGGAAGAGTTTGCAGGCGGCTCTGGGTACTAAATTAAATTTTAGTACTGCTTATCACCCTCGGACGGACGGTCAATCAGAGCGCACTATTCAGACCCTTGAGGATATGTTGCGAGCATGTATTATGGAATTTCAAGGGAGTTGGGAAAATCATTTGCCACTTATAGAATTTGCTTATAATAATAGCTTCCATGCATCCATTCAGATGGCTCCTTATGAAGCTCTTTATGGGAGAAAGTGTAGATCGCCCTTGTGTTGGGATGAAGTTGGGGAGAACAAAATAATTGGGCCCGAAATAATTCAGGAAATGCAAAGTCAGGTTCAAATTATAAGAGATAAAATGGCTGCAGCTCAGAGTCGTCAGAAAAGCTATGCGGATACAAGGAGGAGAGAATTATCTTTTGAGGAAGGTGATTGGGTTTATCTCAAGGTCTCTCCCATGAAAGGAGTTAAACGTTTTGGTAAAAAGAGAAAACTGGATCCAAGATATGTTGGTCCTTTTCAGATTTTGGAGAAGGTAGGGTCCGTCGCTTATAGAATTGCATTGCCAGAATATTTTGGGGGAATTCATGACGTCTTCCATGTATCATCCTTGAAGAAGAGTTTTGGACAACAAGAGTCACGCTTCGTTGACCCGAAGTGTATTAAGCTACAATCGGATCTTACTTATGAGGTTGTCCCGACGCAAATTATGGATTAGAAAGAGCAACAGTTGAGATTCAAGACGATACCTCTGGTAAAGGTGGCGTGGGGAGATCCATTTGCTCAAGATTTCTCTTGGGAGAGAGAAGCAAATATGAGAGAGCTGTACCTGTATTTGTTTGAGTAAATGGCTGTATATTTCTTAAACTTGGTCTCAGTAGAATCTTGTGGCTTGCTTTAACATTAGAGGTTGATCTTGCAAATTTCGAGGATGAAATTTATTTTAAGGGGGGAGGATGTGATATCTCATTTTTATGTGTATTTTCACTGAAGGAGTATTTTAATTTAATTAAAATAATGGTTTTTTTATTTTAAATTATCGGATTTTAATTGGATTTTATTTGTTGTTTGAGTTTAAATTGTTGTTTAATTTATTTTAGCTTGTCTTTGGATTTAAAATTTAGTTAGTTTTTACTAGTTATTTATTATATTTTAGCTTTATGTTGTGTTTAAATTATTTTCTTGGTTTTATTGCTTTTAAAGTTGTTTTCGTTGGATCCGTTTTTGGACTCTAAAAGTGAGGACTGGATCTCATTTCTTTTCCCCATATTTTCTTTTTCTATTTTTTCCTTTTTCTTTCTTTCTTTCTTTTCTTCTTTTCTTTCTTTTTCTTTCTTTCTCTCCCGATTTCCTCTGGCCCGTTCGAACTCTCTCCCTCTCCCATTCTCCGCCATTTTCGTCTTCAGCCCAGACCTGCTGCCGCCGGCCGCAGTGGGGCACACCACCCCCACCATTCAGTTCCCCTCCGACTGGTGAACCACCCCACCAAGTTTCACCGCCATCCGCGCCGCTGTTAAGCCGAAATCACCACTCCAAGCCGAATGGCTTTTGTGCTAATCTGCTGACGTCATTCCACCTCCAGCCACCACCTCTTCACCACTTCATGACCGACTTCTTGCTGTCATAAACCACCCATTTCCAGCTCCGATCCGTCGCTGGAGCAGCCCCTACAAGTAAGCTTTCCGTTTTGGGTATTTTGGTCTTCTACCGCCGTTTTCGCCTCCACACATGGCCAACCCTCACTTCCACTAGTTTCATAAACACTTCTAAGTTATTCCCTACCAATCCCAAGTCTTGGTTCATCCCCATTCAAAAGTGAGTATTTTACAATCCACGGCTACAGTGTTTTTACACTGTTATTATCTTTTCTTCGTCGTTTGCTGCTCGTTGATCTTTTGAAAATTATCATATAGCATTGTAAGTATTTTCCAAACTTAATGTTAGATTTAAATATATTATTACTTTTACAATAATTATTTGTGACTGGTTGGTTATTCCGAACTAAGTCCGAAGAGTCGGGGGTCGGATGGATTTGAGGACGGGGTTGCTTGTTTGTTTGTTATGGATGTTTGAGAATTGTTGGTTAATTGGTGTCGTATCATTTGCATTGCATTGTGCACGCATATGTATGTGTTATATATTGAAAACTGGGTTTTCACGAGTTAAATGGATTTTCGGGTGCGTGTGTATCACGATCCCAAGCTGGGATGAGGTATTATCTCAATGGAGCTCCTCTGGTCACTCGGGAGTGGGTAATACTGAGTGACATCCCCTGGGTTGTCGCTGGGCGACGATCGGATCGCACGATACGGTAATGCTGTCGTGTCGACTTCGTGGTCCCTTGGCTGGTAGGGACTAGAGGATGCCTGGTCCAGGTACACGCTGGGCGCGAGACTGGGATCGCTCGTTTAGATGTCACATGTGTAGTCGTTACCTGCGGTGTGGCATAGTAGCCAGATTGTGCGGATGATCCCTAGGGGAGGTCATGGTGCATGCATTAATTGGAATTGGTTTGGATTTAAATATGGGCAATTTTCTAGGAAAATAGCGAGGTTTTGGTATGAGGATATTGTGATCCATTTTTTGGGAAAAAATGGTGGTTTCTTGATTTGGGCCATTATCCCCAGATAATAGCGAGGAAATATTTAAAGGAAATATTTTGGGCCAAAATGGGATTTTGGCGTGCGTGGTAAAATGTAGTTTTTTGGGACATGTGCATTGGGCATCTTTTCATGCATATTGTAGAGTTTAATATATTTTTTATCTTGTAGCGTTTGGAAGATTACTTACTTGCGGCACCATTTTTGGTACCGTAGATTTTGATGTAGAGTTTGAGGAGGAGGAGGAGGCTAAGCCCGAGGAGGCGACTCCGCCCGAGTATTGATTTGGAGATGCTTATCTATGGATATTATCTGTATTTGTTTTTATGTTATGTATTTGGATTTGAGATAGTGTTGAAATTGTAATATTTTATTTATGTGTGTTTTAAACTGGTTTGTATTTAAAAAAATTCTAGTACTTAGTTATAAGACTTTATTATCCGTTACATGATTTATTTTGTACACATGTTGCATGTACACACACTTGGCACTAGGCGATGGGATGTGTGACCTGTGTTGTCATCATCCCGACGCCTCGATTTCCACGCGTCCGTACGTGGGAGTTGGGGGCATCACATTGTTTGAGTATTGAACTATTGTTTGGTTTCACTTGATCATGATCCTACATACTCATTTAGATTTAATTACACGAGTGCTTGAAAGTTTAGCAGCTCGTACTACTGAACTTAACGGAAATGCTTAGGGACTATAAAATAACATCATGTCAACGTTTGTCTTACAAGGAATAAGAACGAGAGAACAATTTAATTGCTTTATTGTATACATAGCTATATATAAGGTTCTTGTTGTCATTTACACATAATCTTTTGGTCTCTATATATATGTTTGTGGTATTAAAATTAGATTATTCCAAATATATCATGACATTTTCTTTCCTTTTTGATTATTTCTTACAATTAGCTGTTTTTACTAAACAAATGATAATGTGTGTATAATTAGGCAAATTTAAAGGATGAGGTGACCGAGATTTCAAGCTTTCTATGCAAGCGTCTTCTTATTATCTTGGTAATGTGGGCCCTTTTGAGGTAATTACTAAATACATAAAGCCTTGATAACAATTTTGTTGCCTTTCATATTTTGTTTATATGAAAGGAACAAACCACATTTGTGTGATTCAATTGTGCTTTGCTCGTCTTGGCCAAGCCTAGTTGTTGTAGCATGGCTTCCTTTACATATATACGTTACTTTTATGTAAAGACTTAGTTTTAAAACATAGTTTTAAAAATTTCTAGAAAAAAAGCATACCGAGAACTAATTGGTCTTACTTTGTATTACTAAGTTTTAAATACACAAGGGGAACACATAATGCTATGATGACTTAATTATTTTTATCAAATATTGATAATGTTTGTGTTAATTGTGTCAATTACATTCTAGGTTTTCTGAAGTTGGTTTTGTGATGCTCATTTTTTAAGTCAAGCACCATTTAGAGTATATACATGTAAAATTAGGAGTCAAGGTAATTTCAGCAGGTCAAAATGCAACTTCTCATGTTGGTTTATAGGTCCAATAGAAACTTTTGGGAATTGAAGTATAGTACCATATTGCTGCTTTTAGAAGTTTTGTAGTGAATACATATGGTTATTAGAGAAAAACCCTCCCCCCACTATTACATCACGCTTTGGTAACTCCTCCAAAATTGGTTAGCCTCCTCTGATGTTATGGTTACCTCCTGCCATTTACCTATCCATGATCAATGCAAGGAAAAGGCATGTCCATGAAAACAGATTCATTTAAAATTTAGATATACAAGAGTCCTTAATCGTCACACCATTAAACAAGCATCCACATCAAGAGACACGTCCTTCCTTCTCACAACCTCCCTATTACTACCCAAGCATCGGTTCATATGAGTATGACACAATTCATGATAATATTCAACTATACCAACTACATGATTCCATAACCTTCAAAAGCGTTCCAACTATTGTGTAGGTGGACCATCTAATTAGCATCTTTATATGCACTAGTCTGCTCTATACTAACAAATATCACATATGGTACTATGTTTAACATGATAACATATTCTGCAGCACTTCAATACTCCTGGTTTGAACACAATAATCTTTCCAACACTACCTTCATCATTCCACAACGATCTGCATATATGACAACCCCGGTTAGTATCATTTTCTCCATCTTCTCTTGAGCTCCATTACCTGTTGCTTCGACTCGACTGCTTATTTTGGTCACCAATACACTTTCTCAATATCTTCATCCATCCTCCCTATAGCTACGTTGGTGATACAAGACGAGGGGACGAGTTGATAACCATATGACCAGTATCAACATGGACAGGACTTGGTATAAGGATGAACCATTTGTGTTGGCATGCCAGGCTTCCCAGTGTTTCTACATTAGAGATATAAGAGCGAAAGTGAGATGGTTTGTGGTGCAGAAGTACACGAATAGAAATGTATACGACATTCCACCAGTGCCAAGGGTGTGAGGAGATATTGATGGATCAACAAGTGATGATTATGCCTATCAAGAAAATAAGGCATCATATGATTATGTACCATTGTAGTGTGATGCATGTCCAATGTCTACTCCATTGAATAGGAATGATGCAGAACCTATGGTCATTGATGCACAAGAAGTGACCAGTCTGGCAGGTCAAAACATACATGTAGCATACTTTATTGATGATGGCATGATTGCTTCTGGTTCAGGAGATGCTTCTGGCGATGGGGAATATTCAGATGAGAAGGACCTATCCACAGACGACGAGTCTAGGTCATCCTAGACAAGCAGCCCATTTGTTGATGCACTTCCATTCCATAGTTTATCTTTTTTGTAACGGGTATGTGGACAATATATACAACAAAGAAATACATGTATGTTCGTTTCAACTAAGTTATCATGCTACAGTTAGTTTTGATTGACCAATTTGGGTCAAGTAATGAAGCCTTTCTTAATCAATATTTTGTTCAAGTTATAGATCTTGAATGCCCCCATTATGAATATAGTTGTAATGATAGCTAATTCTAGTTCCAAATTGGTCAATCTATTTATCTGTATAGACTCACATATTGGTTGGAAATATTTGACAATTAGCAGAAAAAAAAATTTGTTAAAACTTAGTGAGCTTGTGAGAAATATGCAACAATTTAAGAGTTACCATTGACTATATATTGATAAATGGTTTTGACGATTAAGTACTTTATTATACCAGATATTTGTGCTAGAATTTTCATGCATGCTATTCGATTGCATCCTTTGTGGCAAAAAAAGAAAAACCATGAATCAATCTTGCATTATTTTTTTTATAATGTTAGAATATTAAAGGGATTGCTATATAGGTGTATTGCACACAAAAAAAACTATCAATCATCTGCAATAGATATTAGTCATATAATAATTGGGCATTAGAGTTATGTTTTTGCATAAGGTGGATGGCATGATTTATTATAATTGATTGTAAATACTTTTAACTCAAATGGAATGTCGTACGAATGCAGGTGATGCGATGAGAGAAAGTTCTCGAGGAAGAGGGGCTAGACGAGGTATTTGTGCTAGACGATTTGTACCTTACTATAGTAGAGTGCATGGACCACGAGGAACTCACATCACCTTATACCACAGTTACTCAGATGTAGATCAGTCAGGCTCAGATGACTCAACGTAGCCTCCCAGTCATCTATGGGAGCCTCCACGTCCCATTCCAATGCCCCCACCTGAGCCGATTAGAGAACCCCCACCTAAGCCGATTAGAGAACCCTCACCCGTAAGAGAGACCCCACCTAACGGAGACAATACCGGTACAATCATTATTCCTGTTCTTTTCTCAATACATTACCCATATATGTGTAAATAACACAAGTTGTTATATGAAGACTGATAGTCAATTTTTGTTTGCTAAAATACAGATTTGACTGCCCCCATGATGCCCACAGCAAACCAAGTGAAAAAAGAGTGGTTCTACCAATCACTACACCTAGAGGGGGGGTGAATAGGAGTACTCCAATTTTTGTGGTCTTTTGAAAAATAATTAAACAAGCAGTTAATAAACAAATCAAATAACACAAATAATTAACACATGATCTTGATCACGGAGGGGAAACTCATTTGAAGAACATCTTCAAAATCTAAAACCACTCCGGGTGTAAGACACCACCTCAAATCCACTATAGAAAATAAGTGTGTTACAACCAATTTTGAAGCACTCACAAAACCTTTGTAGTAGCTAAACTTGGCTTGCAACACCACAAGTGACCCACTCGATCTCTACACACATGTAGTGTCGGAACTCCAACCTTTCTATAGCTTCCCATGAGAACCTCTCGATCTCTGCATCAGCAGTAGCTCCGGACTCTTCTAGCCAACAAATATGTCCACTTCAATGGACTCATGTAAACGTTGATTTTGAGTGTGGCGTGGTGGAGATGTGTTTATCCAAGAGAGAATTAACCAAGTGGGGGAGAGGTTTCTCCAAAAAGTTCTTGGAGGCTCTTAGGGTTTTTGCTCTAATTCTCCACACCTAGAACAGAAGATAAATGGTTATATTTATAGTCCCAATCAAAGGAGGCTCTTCAAAATCCTAAATTTTAAGTGATTTGGAACATTGGCTCAAGCGACGTGTCGAGCGAAGGTCGAGCGACACATTTTGTCTAAGTTAGCTCGAGCTCAATGTCGAGCATTCCAATCTGCCTGCGTTCGCTCGAGCTCAATGTCAAGCGAGTGTCGAGCATTCAACTCTACCTGAGTTAGCTCGAGCGCCCTATCAAGTGAGTGTCAAGCGTTCAACTCTGTCTGAGTTCGCTTGAGCGCCCTGTTGTGCGAGGGTCAAGCGAAGACATCTGTTTTGACCAATAATGAGCACACTTCAAGCATTTTTGCTTCAACACTTGTTACAACATTATTTTACATAGGTTTTCACAAGAATATACCAATCAACTCATTTTTCCCTCAACACCAAGAACAACCCAAATGGAGACGTGGGCCAGCTAAGTATATTGAGTTTGAGAAGTTGAGGAAGTATGGCCCCGTGCTTTTGAAGATAAATGACGGTGAAACAGCACCGTGTTGTGCAACCGCATTGATGGTCACAGCACGGGTAATGCAAATAATAAAATAGCATTGCGACATGAGCTATGCGAGATGGACTAATGTGCCGCAGGCACAAAAGGATGAGTTGATCAACCATGTGAGAGTAAGATATATTGCCTTTTATTTTGAGAAAAGATAGTGGGCATACACAATTACAAGATGATGTTAACGTGATGTTCATCCATGCAGGGTGACTTCGTGTTGGATTGGGATCGAGAGAATTATAGACTGACCGTCATGAAGCATTTGCGTAAGCAGTTCAATGCATTTTACCATGAATTACATAAAAAGTATGAATCATACGAAAGTCACGAAGAAGCATTGGCTTCTGGGAGTACCATGGTCGACTTGCACGTATGGGTTAAATTGTGTGAGAGGTGGGGAAGCGATGAATTCAAGGTATATATTAGTCTGATGGTCACAACCCATTCTCCTATAACATTGCTCAACACCCATTTGCTGCATGGCTACTGGTCCACTAATTTCTGATGACGTTTGTAAGGGTGCTCAATAGATGAAGAATCATGTTGGTGAAGGTCATCTCTAGTTTGATAACACATTAAAGGTTGTTTCCTGAAAAAATGAAAACATAGTTGGTCTAGTTAATCCCTCTAACAGTATACATGTTTATGTTAACGTATAAATAATTAGAATGTTGTCAAATAGAGCTAAGGACAACTTATTTAGCATACGACATAATAATTGGTTAAAATGGCATCTTATATAGAATGAGAAAATATTCAGACGATGAGGATGATGCATTTCAATTACAATATAAATGCACACCTTTTAATGGTAGAGGTTTTATTGCTTAGGGAACAATAGCATACGAATGCATGCTATTGTTCAAAAATGTACATGTCGACTCATTTGCATCGCAAGGTATGAAGGTCTTTTGTTTTGGATCAAGTGTTTGTGTGGTTTCACCATAGGGGTTTTTTTACATGATTGGTCATTCCTTTTGAATAAATATGTTGTAATAATCAATGTTTCTGATTGAATATCTACCTGTATAATTATACACATTTGTAGCGGGCTACTTCTGCGAATTTGATGGAGTTCTATAAGGAGACTCAATGGTCAAAGAAGAACGGTAAATTTGTCACCTCGGCAACTGAAAACACTTATGTGAGTACGATATTTCTTAAAGTTTTTTGTTGCATGCAAGGATGGTTTCCAAATGTAAAATTTGAAAGTGATTTATTCACCTTTCATCCCATGAATTAACAATAACCATTTTAAATATTACACGTGCAAAATGAGATGGTCAGCAAGATGGATGGTCTAGAGCTTGAGTAACACAACGATAAGCAGCAACAAGTGTATTTAGAGAGGTTCTTGGGCATAGACCAGGATACGCGAGGGGGCTAGGAGAGATGGTCATCCCGGAGTTGACAAGACAATGGAACGCCCAAAAAGAAAGAGAGTATCTTGCCTTAATTAAAAAACACAAGATAGATACCGAGAATTACAAGAAAGATGCTAACCATTACAAACGAAGCTTGATGAAGTGATGTGTGAAATGCGAGTTCTTCGTGAGAGGCAAAATGCTATTAATAAGATGTTGCAAACATTTTTATAGAATTTCCCGTCTTACACTGAGTCTCTCCAGTCTCATGGAGAGACTTAGTGAGCGTGGCCAAGAAATCATGAGAACGGATTTTTTGAGTATTTTGGGCATTTTTTGGTAGTGGGAGATGGTGGGTGGTCAAACTATAAATGAAAACATATATAAAAATATATAAAGAGGAAGGTTTTTCAGTTGTGGGTATTGTGGGAGGCATTTGGGCAGTGGGGGTATTTTTTGAGTTAGGATTTTTCTACAAAATGTGGGTTTAAAAAAATTGTAGCACCTTGAACAGCCATTAAGGAATGATTATTGTCCGTGCAGGAGATGAAGACTCTATAGAAGTTATGTAATTGCTTGATCCCTTCTCATAGATTTTATTTTACACATTAAGTTGTGCCAATTCCCACCTAATTTTTTGTGGTTATATTAATATTTAATTTTTCTGATAAACTAACAGGCCTTAACAAACTGTTCATTTAATTCAGGAGCAATTATTGATGGAGCAATTGGACCGCCATCATGGATGCACAACTTCTCATGTGTGTGACCATTTTCTTTCATCGATAATTAGCAGTTCTGATGCTAATTAAAGGTTGGTGTGCTGTTATGTTTAATGATATGATGAACAATGATGCCTAAGATACTTTAATTTATAGTTTGGACAATTTATGTTTCTTACTCAAAAGTTAAGGCTCCTAGAAAAAACATAATTAAATATTTGCACAAAAGTAAAGAAAAAAAAAATACAGCTGATCACCCATAGTGCATAATGGGGCAGTCTATTTGAATTTTGAGTATTATATCTTCTGAATGCATTGAATGATAAACTACTTTTGCATGTAATTAGAATGGAAATGGGGTAACTTTGATTGCCTGTAATTTTATTGGGAATGATGTTTATGAGTACTGATTGTAAGGATTATAATTTTCCTTGCTTTTTTTTCCAATAGTACTTCTTATGTCACATAGGATGTGTGTAAGCATGCTCTCGAATAGTAATTCTACTTGGATCACATAGCATGTGTGTAAGCAGAGGGTTTCTGACCTTGAGTATTATTATGTCATTCCTTTCAAATCTTTTCACGAGCCATGTACATATGATTATGTACGAGATAGTTGGAGAGTCAGTATTGATTACACATATCATATGTGTGACGCCCCCAAATTCCGCTTGGGATTGAACGGACATTTGAAGCATCGAGACATGCAACACAAGGTTACCTGCCCCCGTTCATGACATATAAGATGCAATGTTCCTAACATGCATCTAGCATTATGCAATATTCGCAGCGGATAATTTTTTTTTCTTTAGCAATACTATGCACCAAACTAAAAATATCCCAAATACTTGAAACATATTTCATACATAAAGGCATACTAAAAAGCCGTGATCACCACACTAGTCCAAAATGGTTGTGATCAAAAGAATACTTGAGATACAACTCCAAAAGTACAAGTATTAACCTAAGTTAAATACTATACCATCATCAACATCGCACCGTGGCCTAGTCGACCGTATTCAGTTGGTCAGATTCCAATTCTCCTTTGGGTCCTGTAACAAGATCTACCATTCGGGGGGAATGGTAGTTGGGACTACCACAGTGAGATTTGATTACAAATCTCAGTAAGTTAACATAAAACTTATACACAGGTTAAAAATGCATGCATGGCAGTAAAAGCATAAATGCATAATTATAGTCATACATAAACATAGTATAACTTGACATATAGCATGACTTAACCAGAACTTAAGCGTGAACTGAACTTGACTTAACATGGCATGAACTTAAGCTTAAAACATAACATGAACAATCAACATAACATGAACGTGAAACATAACATGGACATGAACATAACATAACATGAACGTGAGCTTGAACGTATCATAAACGTGAACATAACATGATGTGAACATGAACTTGGAACATAACATGAACATGAACATAACATGTACGTGAGCATAACATAACATGAACTTGATCTGAAACTTGACTTAACATAAACTTGGAATCTTATTTAATTGTCTTGATTAATAACGTGCATTAATACGTACTCCACAGTTGTTGTGGCCCCACGTATTCAAGTAACATAAAACATAATACGTACTCCACAGTTGTTGTGGCCCCACGTATTCTACATGTCACAATTGCTGTGTCTCATGTAGTGTATGCTCCACAGTTGTTGTGGCCCCATACTTCATGCTCCACAGTTGTTGTGGCCCCATGAATTCACATAACATAAAATATAATACGTACTCCACAGTTGTTGTGGCCCCACGTATTCTACATGTCACAATTGCTGTGTCTCATGTAGTGTATGCTCCACAGTTGTTGTGGCCCCATACTTCATGTAACATAAAATATAATACGTACTCCACAGTTGTTGTGGCCCCACGCATTATAAGTAACATAAATATAATACGTACTCCACAGTTGTTGTGGCCCCACGCATTATAAGTAACATAACATAAATATAATACGTACTCCACAGTTGTTGTGGCCCCACGCATTATAAGTAACATAAATATAATACGTACTCCACAGTTGTTGTGGCCCCACGCATTATAAGTAACATAACATAAATATAATACGTACTCCACAGTTGTTGTGGCCCCACGCATTATAAGTAACATAAATATAATACGTACTCCACAGTTGTTGTGGCCCCACGCATTATAAGTAACATAACATAAATATAATACGTACTCCACAGTTGTTGTGGCCCCACGCATTATAAGTAACATAAATATAATACGTACTCCACAGTTGTTGTGGCCCCACGCATTATAAGTAACATAAAATATAATACGTACTCCACAGTTGTTGTGGCCCCACGCATTATAAATAACATAAAATATAATACGTACTCCACAGTTGTTGTGGCCCCACGCATTATAAATAACATAAATATAATACGTACTCCACAGTTGTTGTGGCCCCACGCATTATTATAACATAACATGTCTTATCTTTCTTAATGCATGTGATATTATTTAATATCATATACTTTTCTAACATGGCGTATACTTGTAAATGGCATAATATGATTTAATCATAAACATTTCATGGCATACATGTATCATATGGCATACTTAACATGGCATACTTATAACATACATCATTGTATGACAGAAAAGATTATGTAACAGATAATTATTCATGAGAGATTAAATCATACGTAACAGATAAACATGTAATGACATAGCATGACATGGCATATACGATAACATACATACATAAATTGTAGTTCTCTTACCCATCACACATACACAATAAACTGATAGTAAGTTAGAGGCTAACTTACCTCGATCGTCGCGTTCTATGAGAATAGAGCGCGAGACACGAGGAACTGCACAACAGCTGGAAGAGGAACACTCAAGTCCTTAAGATTTTCACTTCTGAACTCAATTGCCATATTGTAAGCACTTGCAACACCACGGCCAACTTGAGGTTTCACTATACTCGGAAGAGATAAATTGACTTCAGAAAGCCTTTGCACTAAAACAAGTTCATTAAAATTATCAATAACAACCAAACAAACAACTCATTTCTCAATCCATATACTCTTAGCCATAGTCAACCACAAGATGACACCAGTCATCCCGGACTATAATCCATATCATCACTGCTTCGGGACACTGTCATACAGTTTCCCAACATTACACCATACGCTCCACACTTCTCTGCTACGCCATCCAACCCTTCGTGACACGCCATCCGGTGTATCACGACTTAGTACAGAGTACACTCACGTGAACTCTCTTCCATTCACACTACAAAACCCATCACTGCGATACACGTCTCACGGTGCATCGCTACGCGACACGGAGTACGCGCTACGCGTACTTCCTTCGCTACAACACTCATCAACACGATGCACATCACACGATGCATCGCCATACCACACGGAGTACACTACATGCGTACTCCCTTCCTTCTACGACCCACATCACTACAGCGCACGTCGCGCGGCGCGTCGCTGCATTACACAGAATACGCTACACGCGTATTCTCTTCACACAACCCGCCGTATCACATCTACGGCATCCATCTCACGCCTATACTTCACAGCACAGTCCACAAAACTACAAAATCAAGCCTAACACTTCACAACCACACTTCGTTTCACAACTACGCAGCGAACTCCACAAACACTAACTACACAGTCTACAGCCAACCAAATCAACTATGTTAAACATAAATAACTAAAGATAGAGGGTTATACCATCGACGGGATAACCCGTGCGTCGCTCGCTGCTCGTCACGAACATGCGTCGGAGGAGCATACGTGGCGGTACGGTGTCTGTCCACCACATAAAGTGGTAGTTTGGGCTTGAGAAAGGCTAGGCGTGGTCTTGGAAGACTCACGGTCGCCTTGTGATGGTCAAAGGTGGCGGAGCACGGCGGCATCACGCCGTGAACAGTAACTCCGAACGGTGAGCGGAGGAGACGCGAGGTAGCGAAAAGCCATAGAACTTCATGGAAAGCTAGGGAAAGGTAGAGGAACATGTGGTGGAGCTGTGGTGGCGAGGTGGTGGTCGGACGGTGGCTAACGGCGGCAGATCGGCCGTTTGAAACCATTTTTGGCCTTGGAGAGTGCGGGAGAGTGTGAGCTCTACGAAGCTCCGTTGGCCATGAAATTTCTTGGAGAGGTTCATGAGGATGAGAGGAACAAGATGGTGGTGGTGAAACACCACGGGTGGCCGTGTACGGCGGCGCACGGTGGTGCAACCGAACGGGTGTTTTGAGAAACCCATATGAGAAAAAGTGAGAGTTTGGGAAAAAGAAAGACATGGGGAGGAAGCCCTTGATGTGGTGAATCCAATGGTGGTGCTTGGTGGCTGATTTGGCCGTGTATGGTGGTCCAAAATGGTGAAAAGCCTTAAAAACCCATTTGTTTGGAGGCGAGAGTGGTGGCTAACGGTGGCTCGGATGGAGGTGAAACTTGGAGGGGATGTTCACCGGTGAGAGGGGAAGAAATCTGGGTGGGTGGTGTAGTCCACGCCGCCGGCGAGCGGCGGTTCTGGGCGGAGAAAGAAATCGGCAACAGGGGAGAAAACAGGGCAGGGGCAGCAACTTCCGGGGGCTCGTGGCGGCTAACGGCTGGTCCGATGGCTCTGAAAATTGGAGGGGATGAACTTTGGTGAGATTGGAAGAGAATGGCGGGGGTGGTGTACGACACCTCCACCGGACGGCGGAGAAACGGCCGGCCGAATGGGCGGCGACGGTAAGGAGGAAAACAGAGCAGGCAGCAACTTCCGGGGGCTCGTGGCGGCTAACGGCTGGTCCGATGGCTCTGAAAATTGGAGGGGATGAACTTTGGTGAGATTGGAAGAGAATGGCGGGGGTGGTGTACGACACCTCCACCGGACGGCGGAGAAACGGGCGGTCAAAGGGGCGGCGACGGTAAGGAGAAATGGGGAAGGGAAGAGCATGGGGAGAGAGAGAGAGAGGAAAGAGAGAGAAGAAAAAGGAAAAAGGAAAAAGTGAAGGAAAAAGGGTAGGGGCCTAGGTAATTAACTTCAATCCTACGCTTCGGGATCCTCAAATAAACCAACAGTGAGTTAAAACACTGATTAAAACGCTTAAATGTTTTATTTTAAATAAACACTTTAAATAAAACACTACGATGAATTAAGGTAGAATATTATTTTATAAACTAAAATTTATAAAATAATATTTCTTCATCATTATATTAAATGATAAAGTACCGTTAATTAATCGAAGAGGATAAAATCATTTAAATTAATAAAACACTTAATTACTACACTGAGAAGAATTAAGATAGAATATTATTTTATAAACTAAGGTTTATAAAATAATATTTTCTTCATCATTATATAAAATGATAAAGTATCATTAATTAATCAAAGTGCATAAAACACTTAAATTTAAATAAGAATTTTCAACGTAAAATTAAACCTCTTAATATCTTAAAACAAATAAAATATTTAATCTAAATAATTATCCACAATTATAATATTTTCAGAGCTCATTAAATTATTATAATTGTGCTATTTTAAAAACAAGCTTATCTAATACTTTGAAATTCGGTGGATAAGATCCAGAAAAACGCCATCGAGGTACAACGCTTAGGATAAAACTGTTCATGATTTTACAGTTGTCGGTGAAGAACAAATTACGTGATTTACGGAAAAGATAATCTATGCGCGTGATTCCAGATGAGGGTAAAGACGAGAGAGATGTGATTGCTGTCGGGAAAGAATCCAAAACGGATTGTCTTGCCGTCTACTATGCGTGAAAAGAAAAGAGAAGAGAATGGTACAGTGATAAGAATTAGCGGGCTGTTACAATATGTGTTTATTTGACATGGTCAGAAGTCGATTTAGGAATAATTTCCTAATTTATTAGATGAAAATACATGGCTGTGAATCTCTCCATTAAGCCCATTTGCTTTTGACATGGTCAGAAGTCGATCTAGGGATCATGTGAGGATTGCTGCCGAGCATGGCTATTTTTTGAGGTACACACTTCCCACTTCATTCTCTCTCAAAAAGTGGATCTATGCGAAACTTGTTGCTGCTCTTCACAATGGTTGATATGATTTTGATGACTCATCATCTTAGTTTTGGTTCTGAATGTCACATGGGCAAAGTGCATAAATGATGTAGAGCATATGCTTGAAAATTCATTTGTTCAGTAACTGAATTTGCTAGTTTTCTTTGGAGAAAAAAAAAAGAGCTACACTAGATCCCTTTAAACCTGTAAATGACCTGGATTAAGCCTAATTTTCTGGTTATTTTCAATATGCTAGCAATGATTTGGTCCTGGATTTGGGTGATGGTTTTTGGTTATTGCAAAGTTGGTGGCAGAGGTTTATTTTTTCTGTTAAACAAATAGATAATGTCTACCACATGGCTGTGAACCTTTGCATTATCGAGTGCTAGCTACCTAGAAGATCAAGACAAGACAAGAATCCCATCCAATTGGGTTTGAAAGATGATTACACCTAGAGAAAATCTAACTAGATTTATTTGGAATGGGTTTCAAATTCCTTTATTTGAAACCCATATTTCTCCATCAGTGTGAATGATTTTCTAAGTCTCTCCTTTGGTGTGTTCCATCCAAGTAACAGAAAATACTAAGACATACACACAAAAAATATATAATAATAATAATAATAATAATAATAATAATAATAATAAGGAAGAATGTGTATTGAAACAATTACAAACGAGCTTACGGAGTTACCTAAACGATCATGGATGACTTTTAGGAGTTTGAGGAGATGGTTGAGTTTGATGATCATGGCGTGACAAAATTGAGTAATCCCAGTACCGTTGGTTTCTCCTGGATTCACACCATTGCGTGCAAAATCAACATACTATTCTAAAGCTAGCTCAACCCATTAATTCAAATTTTTCATGAATGTTTCATGAAAAATAGAGGGGAGAGGGAAGAGAAAGTATGCATTGCTCATTTAATCAACCCTCAAAATAATCAATCCTACAAAGAATGTAAAAAGTAAAGGATAAATACCATCGAACAGAACAATGATATCAACTACCTATCCGTATTCAAGGAATAGAACAAGAATTGTTGAGTCACCAAAAAGACCCAAGGGGCTGAGTGCATGGTAAAAAAGATCTAACCTTGAGCTTCTACCTTTTGGATGGGAACCAATAGATTTTATGCTTGCCCCCTTTCAATCTAAGAGAGACAAAAGTATTTTGAACAAAGAAAATAACACCATCACCCTCTCTTTCTGATCTAATAAAGTTCTAAGATCCCATCAAAGAGGATCCTCTTTTGGTTCAGCTTAAAAAACTATTTGCTTCTATTTTCTTAAAGGTCAAAACCTATAATATTTTATTTTAATTTCTGATACACACACACACACACACACACACACACACACATATATATATATATATTAAAATATGTGGTCTTTTGGTTATAGATTATAGTAGTGTGGATGATTTGTTGCTTGCATGTTGCACATTCTTTATTAATGCATTACTGCCTTGCCTTGTTATGCTTATTGCAAAGTTCCACCATTGGTCTTTAAAACATCGCATTTGCCTAAGGCTTTGGAGAAAGATATGTATCTCCAACTTCTAGGCTAGAGTCCTACACGATAACTTCATTTTTTTGTGAATTGGGGTTACATTAAGTGAAGCAATACTAATCAGTAGCATTATAATCATCGAAAGATCTAGCCAGTTGGGACTTGTTTAATGTTATTGTATACTTCATTTATATGCACGCTTGGAGTTACAATTTTTTGTTGTTTTTAAGCCTGCCTTTGCCCTTGAATTTCATAGTGTATTCTTTTTGGATCAAGTTTAGATAAAAAAATTTTGTATCAAGATTGCAGCTCTCTTTATTTTCTCCTCTCTTTTTCCATCCTTCTTGTGGGTCTTTATGATAATTTGCTTGGTCAGTGGCTCGGAACCAGAATTCTGGATTTGGGGGGGTTGAATTTGTATGATGATTATATGTGTGCATGTTTGTATATGTTTGTATGCATATGTTTTATGCATTTTGTTGTTATGTGTAAAAAATATATACTATAACTGTAATTTCATTCCATATTTATTCAATGTATGACAAACGATTTTTATCAAACTTGACAAATAAATTAGAACTCTACAGACGCACACAATTATTCGTATTTTAGAGACCAAACTTTTGGGTTCTTACTTAAACTCATATTTTCATATTTTTTGTACTTTTATAGGTTTTTTTTTACACTTAATATTTTTTAAGTGTATATTTTCTGTTTTAAGTGCACACAGGAAAAAGCTTTTGAGTTTTAAAAAATGGAGAATTTTGTTGGAGACTTAGACTTTTAGATGAAATAAGAATATTCTTTTCATATTTTTTAATAATCTTAAGAGATTTTTAAAGTTTTTGAGGATAAAAATTCTGGTGTGTAACTTGTTTTTAAGATTGTTGTGCACATTATTTTTTCTGGGTGAAGAACTCTGATTATGATCAAGTTAGTATTGCCATATAGCCATCTTAGAACTTTTATTCCTCTTTCTGTGGTTGCTCTTAAAATTAATTAAATTTCATTAACATGTTGATCATTTGCACAATTGTGCAGGTAGACTGGTTAAACAAATTTATCTCTGATATGTGGCCTTACCTTGATAAGGTAATATCCTATCTCATAACCTTTTTGGCTTTCTGTTAGAGTTTGCGACTGAGTGATTTTCGATGTCTAGGCAATTTGCAGTACGGTTAGAACCACAACACAACCTATATTTGTAGAGTACATGCGTTGCTTTATGATATAAGCTTGATGTATTTACTCCACTGTTTTGGGTTCAGCAGTTTAGAAGATCAACTGATTTCAAATGAAATCACTGCTGAAGATCAGCAACATTTAAATTTTAATTTAAATATGTACATCTATACAAGTAAAATGTGAGTACTGAATGTATACTGCATGTAATTGCTTGTACATCAATTAGTTTCAAATGCACTTATATATATACTACATGTATAGCACAAGTAAAATATATAGAACGATTGTTTGTTTCTTTCAAACATCTTTACAGTCTATTTATTTACAAGCAGCTTTGCTAAAAGTGCTAGTTTCCTTGTGAAGAGTGTTTTGCTTAAATGACTGTAAGATATGACTGTTTTTAGCCTGATTTTATGTTTGCCATTTTGGCAATTGGCGATGATGAAGGAACATTAAAGCTAGTTTTCAAATTTGAGTATTATTTTCTTGTTCATGCCAATGTTTGCTCTATTAAATTAATCGGTTTACGTAACAGCTCTCTTCATTCAATGACAGATTGGAGTTAGAGAGATTGAAACATTCAAAAATGCTAAACAATGAATCACCCCCCCCCCAAGATGCAGACGTGTTGAAGTTGTTCTACCCAAGCCACAATGCCATGGTGCACATTGTTATAGATGACATGATATAATTTTAGTCCATAGAGGAACAGGACAGTTGAACAATTTGAATGAATGTGGACATTTTCAATTAATGTTTAGAAGTAAGAAATGTGTTATATATATTTAGTAGTTTGTAAGTTGTAGGTTTTGGGTTCAAATTGGTCCACCCCAATGTATATAGCCCATAACTACATTAATGTGAATTTCCCACTAGCTTTAAATGAATGAATGTGTTTGATTTATTATATTCGATGAAAAAGGTGCTCAAAGATTTGATTTATAATGAAAGTGCCCATAATTTTTCTTTATGTTTCCTATTTCTAAATTGGGTGTTGGATAAACACTATAAGTGTTATATAGTAATGGAATAGAAAAAATTATAAGTTTATGTGTGATCGTTTCATGTAGGTGAAAAACTTGTGGTGTTGCCAATGAATGATGAATTAATCCTCATTAAATGACTTAAATTAAGTGCAGTTTAAAATATTAAAAAAAAGTTAATTTATTATTTCAGGCTAGGTAATAAATTGATTAAATAATTATTTAGTAACTGACGTGAACAAGATAAAAAAGTACTAATAAGATAAATAATATATTTCAGAACAAGTTCGAAAATGACACACTTATATATATAACCAAAGTATCTCGTGAGAGCGGAGAAAAAAAAATGCACCAAAAAGGCAATTGCAGCAATTTTTATAGTAATTGCAACGATATGAAATATTGCAATTAAATTTTAGACACGATTTTTTCCTTAAATGGATGACCCCATTTGCAACAATTTGTGATTATTTGCAGTCACAATTACACTGCAAAAGATTGTTTGCAACAATTTTTTAATAAATCACTGGAAATACCTTAGATCCATTGCAACGATTTTCATAGTAATTGTAGCGATATGAAATACTGCAATTAAATTTTAGCAACGATTTTTACCTCAAATCGATGAACCCATTTGCAAGAGTTTGTGATTATTTGCAACGCTTTTGGTTCTATTTACAGCGTCACAATTACATTGCAAAAGATTGTTTGCAACAATTTTTTAATAAATTGCTGGAAATACCTTAAATCTATTGCAACGATTTTCATATTAATTGCAACGATATGAAATGCTACAATTAAATTTTAGCAACGATTTTTACCTCAAATGGATGAACCCATTTGCAGCAGCTTGTGATTATTTGCAACGCTTTTGGTTCTATTTGCAACGTCATAATTACGCTGCAAAAGATTGTTTGCAACAATTTTTTAATTTTTCGCTGGAAATACCTTAGATCTATTGCAACGATTTAAAGAGTATTTGCAACGATTTAAAATGCTACAATTGAGATTTCTCAATGATTTATCTTTAAGGGCATGAGGATAATTACAACGATGTTGGGAGTATTAGCAAGGAAAAAAAATCGCTACTAAAAGTAGTTTTAGCAACGAATTTTTTTTTTATTGCTGTTTTGAGCAAAAAAGCGCGATAATTGCAGCAAACGTGCAAGGAAGTTAAAATGATAGTGCCTTTGATTTTAGAAAAATGATAGGCTTACTAGTTCCTACCACTCATTTACTATTCCATAGTGTATTTGGAATTTTTTATTATTATTTTCTTTTAAGTATTTTTTTAACATCCTTTATTTTTTTAAATAATTAAAAAAATATACAATTTCACTAATAGTCAATTCCTTAAACATTTAGTAAAAAAATAATAAAAAGAAATTAAAAATAAATAAAGAAAGTAGCAAATGTGTGGTAAGAAGTAATAAGACTATCACTATCCTTAATTTTAAAGGGAAGGAAATCTCTCGGTCTTGTCCAGAGAGGAACTTTTATTGGGAAGCATGAATGATTAACTTTAATTCTATATATAGATGATCTATCTATTGTGGATTTAATCTCTTAATAATTACCATCTACAAACAAAGATCAAAACTACTAGTGGAAGAAATTCACTTGAAGTTTACGATCACATATGTTTCGTTAAATGTCTAAATTTCAAAGTC
>QGSO01000353.1:1074344-1097438 GCA_011037825.1 Carya cathayensis | reverse complement strand
TGATCACCACACTAGTCTAAAATGGTTGTGATCAAAAGAATACTTGAGATACAACTCCAAAAGTACAAGTATTAACCTGAGTTAAATACTATACCATCATCAACATCGCACCGTGGCCTAGTTGACCGTATTCAAGTTGGTCAGATTCCAATTCTTCCTTCTGGGTCCTGTAACAAGATCTACCATTCGGGGGGAATGGTAGTTGGGACTACCACAGTGAGATTTGATTACAAATCTCAGTAAGTTAACATAAAACTCACACACAGGTTAAAAATGCATGCATGGCAGTAAAAGCATAAATGCATAATTATAGTCATACATAAACATAGTATAACTTGACATATAGCATGACTTAACCAGAACTTAAGCGTGAACTGAACTTGACTTAACATGGCATGAACTTAAACTTAAAACATAACATGAACGTGAAACATAACATGGACTTGAAATATAGCATGAACGTAAACCTGCATAACATAAATAAGAACTTGAAAATAACATAAACTTGAACATAACATGTACGTGAGTATAACATAACATGGACTTGATCTAAAACTTGACTTATCATGTATTTGATCTGAAACTGGACTTAACATAAACTTGGAATCTTATTCAATTGTCTTGATTAATAACGTGCGTTAATACGTACTCCACAGTTGTTGTGGCCCCACGTATTCAAGTAACATAAAACATAATACGTACTCCACAGTTGTTGTGGCCCCACGTATTCTACATGTCACAATTGCTGTGTCTCATGTAGTGTATGCTCCACAGTTGTTGTGGCCCCATACTTCATGCTCCACAGTTGTTGTGGCCCCATGAATACACATAACATAAAATATAATACGTACTCCACAGTTGTTGTGCCGTTTCACAGCACAATTTGTCTCAGATTTGCCCATGTCATATTTCATGTAACATAAAATATAATACGTACTCCACAGTTGTTGTGGCCCCACGCATTATAAGTAACATAAATATAATACGTACTCCACAGTTGTTGTGGCCCCACGTATTATACGTAACATAACATGTCTTATCTTTCTTAATGCATGAGATATTATTTAATATCATATACTTTTCTAACATGGCGTATGCTTGTAAATGGCACAATATGATTTAATCATAAACATTTAATGGCATACATGTATCATATGGCATACTTAACATGGCATACTTATAACATACAACATTGTATGACAGAAAAGATTGTGTAACAGATAAATATTCATGAGAGATTAAATCATACGTAACAGATAAACATGTAATGACATAGCATGACATGGCATATACGATAACATACATACATAAATTGTAGTTCCCTTACCCATCACACATACACAATAAACTGATAGTAAGTTAGAGGCTAACTTACCTCGATCGTCGCGTTCTATGAGAATAGAGCGCGAAACACGAGGAACTGCACAACAGCTGGAAGAGGAACACTCAAGTCCTTAAGATTTTCACTTCTGAACTCAATTGCCATATTGTAAGCACCGGCTTTTTAGTATGCCTTTATGTATGAAATAAGTTTCAAGTATTTTGGATATTTTTAGTTTGGTGCATAGTATTGCTAAAGAAAAAAATTATCCGCTGCGAATATTGCATAATGCTAGATGCATGTTAGTAACATTGTATCTTATATGTCATGAACGGGGGCAGGTAACCTTGTGTTGCATGTCTCGACGTTTCAAATGTCCGTTCAATCCCAAGCGGAATTTGGGGGCGTCACAACTTTCAATCTCACAGGATTTCCGTGAGCAGGTTGTGTAAGAAATCCCAAGGAAATCCAGTTATACAGTTTGTTTAAAATGATCAATTTGATCCCACAGCAATTGACTTTACTCTGTTTTAGCACACATGCTTGTTGAAAAAGATGATCATGAAAATCATTCTATGCTTTTCCCACGTCTGGAAATTGATAAAGAAGTACCCAAAGTCTAAAATTCCAATACGATGCAAGTTTCTTTAATTAAAAAGGAACAAAAATATTCATCATCCTGTTAGATATGATAATCGGTAACTTTGAATTCCAAAACCAAGTTTATGTTGTTCAATGTTGAAATCCATGAATCTCTTTCCTTTCCTGTACCCGTGGTTATTTTTTCCAAAGAACATGACTAACCACACATATGGCGATTCTTCTAATCTCACTCTAACACAGGATCCCATTAATTTCAAATTCCCTATAAACCTTGAAACTCAATGGTGTTCAAAGTGAAAGTTGCAGCCTTCGGAATTTCCAAATCACACATTCTACAAAATACACAATCCAAAGACAATGAAACCTTGGAATATGCCTGCTACGAACTTCCAACCTCAACTTCATTTATCACTGATGATGAATTTTTGCCTAGAATGTAAAAACGCAAAAAAACTACAAAATGGAACAAGACATAATAGCAGAGCACTATTTACCTAAAAACTAGTACAGTTCAACCTTTGGAACAAAAGGCAAAAGTACAGTTCTAACTTTATTCATCCAATACATTCATTGCTGTGATTCAATCTCCTCATGCTCATCTGTCTCCCCATCCACAGTTTGGTTGCTGATAAAACAGGGGAACAGAAAACAAAATTTGAAGATTCCACCGAAACATCCATCCTCATGCAGCACACATGGATGATTTTTCACTCTCTCTTCATGCTTTGTATCAATAGGCTCCAATGCTGCAAACAGGGAAAAGCCCAAAAGAAAATTACCAGACAAAAGGCAAAAGTATAGTCCCAACTTCATTCATTTCATACATTCATTGCTTTGATTCAATCTCATCATGCGCAGGCTTCTCTCCATACACAGTTTGTTTACTGAGACAGCAGGGAAATAGAAAACAAAAATTGAAGATTTCGCCTAAACAACCATCTTCACGCAGGACACCTAGATGATTTTTCACTCTCTTCGTGCTCTTCTATCATATGGCTTTGAAGAATACCAAATTTGAAGTGCAAAAAAGAATACCAAATTAAGCTATGTTATTATTAGGGCCTAAAACAAGGCTATGTCTCAAAAACAGCACAAAGATGCAAGTTATTTTGGTAGCGATATATTGTGAAGCTTTGAAGAAGCACCAGGGCATCAACTATGAAATGGCTATAAGTGAAACAAAATCATCATGCCAAAAAAAAAATTAAATGTACAAAGTGAAAGGGAAAAAACATAACACACAGAGAGGAGGAAATTATAATAGGCAGAGAGTCAGAAAATATTACTTGAAAATCAAAGGAAGAGGGGCGACTTACTTTCATTCTTGTATACCACTTTGGCTCTGCATCTTGTATAACACCGAACAATCCCTTTACAACGAAGATCAAATTGAACTCGCAAATTGTCCAAAACCGGTCGTTTAAAAGATTTTAAATTGGAGTATCCCACCCATACAGCTTCTCCAGTCCTATTTCCCTTGCGGTACCAACCCTTATTAACCAATTGTACCCCTTCAATACGGCATACATGATCTGACCTATTACTGGTTATCTTAGCATTAGTATGATCAATTCTACCATCCACTGAAGCATCTTTAAAAATTAATGGGATATACAGTACAATTCCGTTTATCTTCTCCAAATTGTGCGGCCCCTCGATATCTATTACCCACTCTTCTTCTCCCCTTAGTTTGACATAATTATATGTCCCCTTCACCATTCCATTATCTTTGAAAAGCTCTTCATAATAACTCAACCACCCTGGAATCTGATTTTCTGGAAACAAAGTAGCATCATATTCATATTCATAGACTCCCTGTGAAACGTCAAATATCATCATCAATTTAATTTAAGCCAAACATACTACTAAAAATGAGATCACAGATACATACATACCTTCCCCAATAAAGGATTTTGCACTTTATCATTCCATATATTCTCAAGCATTTTGTAGCAGCAATCAAAATCAATTCTTCGTAGCGATGTGATGCAGCTTCCATTGAGTTCCAATATTTTTAGTACTTCGTGAAATATTTCTAATGACTCGCATCCTCTAACATCTATTTCTCTTATATTTGGTGGAAGCTCTAGTATTTCTTCAAGTTTACAACAATAGCATAAGGAAAGAGATTCGAGGCTCATAATATCTTTGATGCTCGTGAGAAGGCAGACAATATCAGTGGACGATAGAAATAAATGACGCAAACTAGCGGATGAGTTAAACATGGTAAATAAACTAGATATTGGAATGAAATTTGTTTCTGATTGGAAACAATTTTGAAGATTCAATAATTGTAATCCAGTGCTCCCATTGCTTGAATTCGTTGGAGACGCCAATTCATGGAGTCGTTTTTCACGTAATGACATCTCCTCTTCCATTTTTGTAGACTCAAAAAACAGAAGGGATCGCCCACCATCCCTCATCTTCTTTCCATGATTTGGAAAACTACAAGCAATGTCGAGCCAACGTAAATGTTGCAGCCGAATGCAAGCAATTGGGAGACGCATAAGGTTTTTGCAGCCTCTTAAATATAAAGACTCGAGTCGTACAAGGTTCCCGATGGATAAAGGTAGCTCTTTTATTGCAGTGTCACGTAGATTCAATTCAATTAAAGATTCCATTTTACACTCGATTTCAGGGAGATAACGAATGCTTGGGCATTCTTGAAGACCAAGATAGCATAAAGATCTCAAATTGAGGCTTCTTGGAAGGATTCTGAGTTTAGAGCAATGAAAAAAATCCAACATAGAAAGATTTTCCAAAGATCCAATGGAATCATGCACCTCAACTAATCTTGTACAAAATTGGACAGATAATTCCTTCAAATTTGAGAGTCTTGAAAGATCCGGAATCTTTTTTAAAAATTCACAATTTTCAAATTTCATAATCGTCAAATTCTATAAAAGAAAAAGAGGAAAAGTTTAATGAACTTTACTACATAATTCAAAGAAAAAAAAATTGTTGATGATTATAATTGTGTATGTACCTTGGACTTGAATCTATCCCCTAACTCCTTTATGAGGCTATGCCGCATTCTCAAAATAATGAGATTCTTCCCTTGAAAATTAGGTGGCAAATATGGTGAAGGATAGTTATTCCAATCAAGGACTCTTAATTTGTTGGAGAGATAATTGGGTGCACAAGAAAAACGCGCATTACGATTTATAAAGACTCTGAGGCTTTCCATATTTCGAAATGCTTCTGAATGCAAGCTTATCACCCCATCGCCTTCAGGTAAATCTAATAGTATGCCTTCAATTTTGTTTGGCCCCTGATATAAGTGCAAAAAGTTAGTACTCTTTACTTATCAATTAATATTACACTATTTTTCTTTAAGATATTTTAAAAATAAGTATTATTTATCGATTGTTGAAATCTCCAATACTAAATAGACACATGCTAAAATATAAAAGATTTTTCTTTTTACCTACTTATGTACTCTCTTATAACTTTCAATAAAACAAACGCTAGCTTGAGGAGACAGTAGACATGAAATTAGAAAATATAGGATATTTGGAACCAAAAAAGGACAACAAAATTTGGTCTTTTAATGACTCATTGTAATTATTAATAAAAGAATTCTATATATATATATATACACAAATTCATATTGATAATTTAAAGGATATATATATATATATATGAGTACTACTATATCCATTTAATGAAACAGATTAAACTACGTCATTTTGTGGGACTATTTTTGTGTGTATATATATATATTCATTTAAGTACAAATTCATACGATTTATATTTTACCCAAAAAGAAAAAAATCCACTAGGTTTCACTTTTGGAAAAGGAAATAAATGTAAAACTAAAGATATTATTTTTTACTCTCACCGTACTGTCTTGCAACACTTTACGGATATCCTCGTGATTCCATAGTCTACTACGTTTGCTAGGTTTTTTGGGTGATTCTCGTCGAACAATTTCTCGTCCCATAGCTTGTAGCAAGTCATGCATCCCAACACGTTTATTATGCCCTTCAATAGTAATAAGACACTTGTCTTTAAGCCGCTCGATTCCATGATTCGGATAAAAACCACAAGCATCAAATATTTTCGTTGCATTTTCCAAAGATTCTCCCTTGAGGAAAAATGCAATATTGAGGAATATTTCCTTATCAACATCATGCAAACTTGCATAACTCACTAAGAGTACTTTCTGAATATCGCCGTGGGGAATGTTTTTATATTTATCCATTGCACCTTTCCATTGCTGTATACTTTGACTTTTTAGATCTGAACCTAGTACTGTTAAAACTAGTGGAAGACCTTGAGCATATTTTGTTACTTGTTTTGATATGTCCATAAATCCTTTTGTGGTTCTTTTTCCTTGAAAGCATGCAAACTAAAGAGTTGAAGAGCTTCATTGTCATCCAAAATCATCACCTCGTACTTTGAATCAACTTCAAAGACTTCCAATAAGTGTTGATCTCTTGTCGTTATAATGATTCTACTTCCTGAGCAAAACCAATCACGATCTCCAACTAAATTTTCTAGTTGGACCAACTCATCCACGTCATCAAGAATTAGTAGAATCCTTTTAGAACGAAGTCTATCCCGAATCACATTGATGCCTCTGTTCTTATCAAGAACATCCAAACTTGTTCCAAAAATATCGTAAAGAAGGGTATTTTGCAGCTTAATTAGACCTCCTGATTGTTTTGAAGTTTCTCTAACTTCTTCCAAGAAACAACTTCCTTCAAATTGAGAAGAAATCCGGTTATAGATATCTTTTGAAATAGTTGTCTTCTCAATTCCACCAGTCCCAAATATCCCTACAATGCTTATAATATCATTATTTCTAATACTTAAATGCTGATAAATATCTTGTATACGAGACTCTATTCCAATTGGATACTTGGCAACGCTTAGAGGTGTTTGATTTACCATTTTTAAATCCACCCATTGAATGATTTCTAGGATAAATTCTGACTCTTTCCTATAAATATCAAAGAGAAGAAAAATCAAAATAGTTAGAGTACTTTTCACAATAGATGACATATGAATATAATTAAGTTAAAATATAGTGTTTTTCATTTTTTTCTCTCCATGACAAAGTGACAGCTATAGATTACGATGTAAAATGGAAGTCTTGCTCCTTCCTTAATCTGAACATTGTTTCATAACAAATAACTTAATCTGCAACTTATAATTTAAGAGAATTTGTGAGTCTTTATATCCAGAAACAAATTGAAACTAAACGTTATGTGAAACTAATGTGGTAGTGGTAGTAGATATTAAATCCCAAAATCACAAAGGACTTCTAATTAAATTCAACTACGTTTTGCATATAATTAGTTAATGCTAAAAATAAGCATAAATATCAAGTTTTTTCCTTTTGTATGGTATTTTATCTTCACTAGTGCCCCAATGTCAGATCTCGGAATATTTGTCTCAATTTTCCTCATAAATATTTTAAATTGAGCATGCGCATATACATAAGAAAGTGCATATAGGCAAAGCTTACCGGCACTTTGCTAATGTGAAACCAGACAAATCGGCTACTCTTTTCAAAGCTACCTTCCATTTCAGCATCTTTGCATTATCCTTGAGTTTATCTCCAAGTTTATCAAAGGATTCTCCAAAAATCCCTTTTTGATGCCGTACTTCCGATGGATCTACATGGTAAAAAATTGGTAGAACAATTGTTTCCTTGCAATCAAGAATCTTCAATAGCTCGTCTAAACACCATCTAGATTCTGCATAATTTTTAGATAGTACAATGATAGAAATCATTGACTCTTCAATAGCATTGCAAAGTACCGGTGAAATTTCCTCTCCTCTTTCAAGATTAATGTTGTCTATGTAAGTTTTGATTCCCCTTTGATTCAAAGCTTGGTGTAGATGGGAAATAAAGCCATAGCGAACATCTTCACCTCTAAAGCTCAAGAATACATCGTGATTCCATAGATGGGTGGAAGAACACAAAGAGGATGAAGAAGCTCCTGATTGAATGGCCATAGAAGAAGAAGTCACACTCTCAGTACGTATGCGAGATTACAATTTAACAAGAGGTCCAATTATATAGTAAGGTGGGTTAGAGAGGAGAAACTTCTCGACAACTACTTCTTGGCAACAACGTTGACCAAGCATGCCCGCTAATTAATGAGCATACCACACCATTGCAGAACTTTCAACCTTCAAAGTTGTATAAAATGATCAATTTGGTCTCACAGCTATCGACTTTATTTTTTTTTAATAGAAAGAGTGGTGCTAATTTCACCGAAAATTTGATATCGCTTAGTAAATTTTTTATTTTCAAATATTTTTTTAAGCGCTTTAAATATTTTTGAACATTATTAAAAAAATATTTTCTTCACTAGTAGGTAAAACAATTTTAAAAAAATCAATACAAAACGTGTACAAGATTTCAATGGCACTATCATTTCTCAAGAAGAAAAGAATCATCATAATCTTATGTATCCACCAATCATATCAGAAAAATATATTATGCGATTCGGTGTCGAAATCCAAGAATCTCTTTCCTTTCCAATACAAGTGTGTGGTTATTTTGCTTATAATTGTCCGAAGAACGTGACTAATTTTATGAACATATGTGGCCATTTGAAGGAATTATATATATTTATATTTATAAAATTCACCCATTGAATTCAACATAAGCCGACAACTTCTTTGACAACAACCACATGCTAGCTATTATGAGTTCAAAAGTCTTCTCACTCCGTATTGACAACTTCATCTCGAAAATTTCTTGAAAATCTCAAAAGTCTTCGGTTCATACACAAAATTAATAGGTGTGAGATATGGACGTTTGTTTTACGCAGTAAGACTTGAATTTGAAATCGTGTGAAGGAATGCAAGCAGTAGACTTCTATTCACAAATTATTCATAAACTATTTCACTATTATTTACAAATAATCTGAAATACTAATCTTAACATCCAAAGTTGCTTTGAGTTGGAATTCATGTCAGTAAAATTACAGGGGATAAGAAGTTTTATGGGCACTATGTTCTTGAAAAATCATTATTGGCTTGCCCAAAAAGATGTTTGATTAGGTCCTAATTAACTTGATCAATTTGGTCTGAATTAAGGGAGGGAGAAAATATGGAACACAACTGAATTACTAAACCATATATAGGACACACCGATTCACATGGATAGGTGGTCTCCACCAATTTTCACGATTTCAAATCTTCGTCTCAATTTAATTCCATTATAAATACACCAATATACTTAAAATCAATTCCTTAATCAATAAGTAAAAAAAAAAAGACCAGCAGTACAAGTGGGGCAGCACAGCAGTATAGGAAACTATATATGAATAGACTATTGTAACTTTGTGTTTACAAATTCACTACAAATAAAAACCCCAAAAATAAGCAAATCTTATAATAATGAGCAATAGTAGGTGGTAATGCGAAAGGGTAAACCCAAAAGAAAATTACCTGTCATTATTATGAGACCATTAGTGAAGAAAAGCCAAGGGGTTTTAGATTACGTGTGATTCAACTTAGGCCTCTTATGTTGTGGATATCAATTCGATTTATCTTTTAAAAAGTAATTCTATTGAGTTTTCAATTTCTTCATCCCATATATTCTAAATGAACATATGGATTTTGCATTCTCTTCATGCTTGTGTATCAGATGGATTTTGCAAGTTTAGATGTAATACCCCGTTTGTTTTAATGGGTGTGAGATCTGAACGTTTGTTTTACGAAGTGGGACTTAAATTTGAAACCATATAAAGGGATGCAAGCAGACTTACCTAGAAACTTTATTTGAAACGATATCATTGGCATGGAGAGATTAAAAAAAGACGTTGGAATAATTACTAATTTAATGTGATAGATTTTCTATTCTCCCACTCTAGAAAATTCCAAAAATCTTGAATTCATACAAATAGTTAATTAGAATAATATTAATGGGTGTCAGATCTGGACGTTTGTTTTACGCAATACGTACAACTGGAATTTGAAACCGTGTAAAGGGATGCAAGCAGACTTACGTAGAAACTTTGCATATAACTTTATTTAATTCATAGGCTTAAAATCAAAACAAAATAAAATAAAATCTTATATTAGTTGTAATAGGATAGTACTTTATCCATAGACAAAAGTCACTGATGGTGGCTACCGACTGAATTTTGTTTATTTAATAATTAAAGAAATATCTTTTAATAATGTTGTGATTTTTTAAAAATATTTAAGACTATAAAAAAATATATACCCAAAAATTAAAAAAAATGTTGACTCCATACTATATGATGTGATGTGATGTGATGTATTTATAAAATTATAGTCATATATGAATAGACCATTGTAACTTTACGTTTACTAATTCACTACAAATAAAAACCTAAAAAATAAGCAAATCTTATATATAATGAGCAATAAAAAATTTTCCATCAACATATCTAATTACCTAAAATTTGTAAAAGAAAAAAAAAATTACAAGAAAAAAACATGAAATTTGTATACGTAGACTTGTTAAACATTAATCACATTGTCAGGGACGCCAATATTATAATAATTACTGTAAGAGCTTAAAAAAGTTTGAGTTGGCTGATTTTGAAAGGTGGTGTTTGGCTGCATCCTACAATAATATTTACCAAAAAGTAATGTTAGGCACAAAACTCAAATAGATAAATTTTATATAAGTCTTCTGTAAAAAAGTGGGTTTGGCTAAAAAAAAATAGGTTTTTTATATTTTTTAAGTCGGGTTCATTATAAATTCATTGAACAAATAAATTAGGCTCTTGTTTCTTAATTAACGAACTTAAGAAGATTTATATCACCTCACTGAGATGATTATGATAGTTGCAAATAATAAAATTATATTTGCATATATAATGTTGCTAAACCCTAAAGTTGAGATCAATAGAGTGAGTTGCCCATAATCCCAACCAACCAACATGAGCAGTTTTAACACAATATATGAAACATATGACAGATCTTAATTTCAGTGACAAATACCAAATCAAGTCTTCAAAAATCAAAGAAAACAAACAAAAATGAAAGGAAAATCTCACCTCCTGAAATAGTTGGGTTGCCTTCCAGTAACTTGCTCTCGGTCAAATATTGGATGGAGGTCAGAGTCATTGTAGCATCAACAGTGGATGGTAAGGCTCAAATATTAGTCATTATGATGATACCATTAGTGAAGAAAAGCTCGGGGTTTTAGAAAGACACTTAAAAATGTTCTTTAAATTTAAATCACCTTTTTTAAAAATATTTCTTTGAGCCCCTTAAACATTTAAAGGAAAAAAAAAATACAAACTCATTAAAAGATACTTCTTTAATTATTAAAAAAAATGATAATCAAGTGAGAATTGTGTGGCATTTTCCTTAATCTAATGGGTGTTCAAGACTGTGTAGATGGGTGGAAGTCGGGAGCCACTCTCGATCAGTCATTATTGCCGTGAGGAGAACGAAAGTTGTTGGAAAAAGTAGTTAATGGGATGAATTTTCAATGCTCCCATGTCAGAAAAACTCAAAAGTCCAAAGTTCAATCTAGAATTTTCAATCCTCGATCCATCAATATTATTGGCGTGGGGCCTGAGTGGATTGATGCAATTGAAATGAGTAGGTATCGTGTCAAATCCAATTGAAAGTTTGATATTTAATTATTTTCTTTTTATATCTAATTCGTACTATTAATTGAATTTATAAGACTCCTAAAAATAATTATTAGCTAATCCTAAAATTTAGATGAAGAGAGATAATACACAATATTTATTTTGAATGCTTTATTGATTTTGAAGGTTGCATTACCTTCAAAAAGAAGGGGAGGAAGAGGAAAAGAAGACATGTGATTTTCAGTTTTTTTTTTTTTGTATGTTTGGCCCATTTTATATTGACTAAGACTGAATTAGATTGAATGGACCGACCAAAACAATAGCTTACGGTTTGGTCTGGTCTATAGGGATAATCATTCTAGTCTCGGCCAGGAAAAAGGTGGGCTGAAATTTTTGGTCTGGTCCAAAAATTTCCCTATGGATTGACTGGACTGAATCGATTACACCCTTACCTTTCCATCTCTCTTGTTTTGTCTGTCACTCTCTTTACCCCTCTGTTTTTTTTACTTTTCTTTTGTTTTTCATCCTTTCTTCCCCCTTCCCAGGCCTCCTTTCTCTCTCTTTTCTTCTTTTCCTCTTCCTCCCCCTTCTTTCCCTTTTCTTTATCTCTCATTACTTTAAGATACATATACATTCCATGATGGCTTTCACATATCCTGAATGAACAAAAAACTTGCAATGCAACCTCTTTTGTTGCATATAAAATTTAAGTTGAATTCATGTTGCAGTTGGGTCATTGTCCTCTTCATATTTATAGATATATTTATGTGTGCGCATATACAAATAATGATATATATATATATTTATTTATATACATATCTTTCAAAGAAAAAAAAAATTGGTGTTTAAAAAGCTAGCATTGGAACCAAACATAGTTCAAGTGTTTTTAGGATGGCAATACCTCAATTAATCCCCACGCATGAACATACAGTTAGGAAAGTTTCATCTTTTCTGAAATTTTTAAAATTAGTTTCCAACAGACCGAAAGATCGATCCTTTCTTTGGTTTTAGGACAATTAATGAGGTTAGAAAAAATGGTAGATAATGATCATAATTAATGAGTTGGCGAATGGGTTTAAAAATTTCAAGGGGAATTTATGATGTCATGAATAGGATGCTTGCATTAATGTCATAGTATGATGCTTAAATAATATTAGCAGGTAAGTAAAGTTGCTAATGATTTGGAAAGAAATGCATGTAGTTATAATACAACAAATATTTACTTGCCTTTGCCATATTACACAAATACTGTAAATCTCAGACCAAAACCAAAACCATGCATAGAGTAGCATTGCAGGGGTCACAAGTACTAAAGCTATTGAAACTGCTTGAAATCGTTAGGTTTTTCTGTGTCAAATGTTGGATATAGCATGCATCAATAGTAGGTGGTAAGGCTCAACTGCTGCAACCAGCAATAAACTGAAAAGAAAAGCCAGGGTTTTTTGATAGTCGTGAATCAACTGAGGCCTCTACTGTTGTGCATAACAATCCAATTCCAAGTCGAAATCATCATCACCACGACGTCTCTTACCATGTTCTGTTGAGTAGAGGTCTGGAAAACTTTCCAATGACATGCATCCAGTTGCATCTATGATTTGTATTTTTGGTGGCAGTAGTACTGCAAGAATTTCTTGAAGTTTCTTGCTATTCATTAACGCAAGGGTCCTCAACTCAACAAACTTGTTCAAGCAAAATATTTATTAACAAAAATCTGCATCTTAAGTGTCAGTAGCAATAATTCCTATAAATAAATTAGCCAGCCTGTAGGCAACTTTTTAAGAAATTGTATTAATCGGGCCAGTGTCGCGTGCATTGTGTTTTCAGTTTCACCTCACCATTTTCCCTCTTCTTCTTCCCATAGCTCCCCCTCATTTCCTTCTCCTCCTTTCTTTTTCTCTTTTCTCCTGTTTTCCCTTCTCCTCCTTTCTCTCTTTTCTTTTCTCTTTCCCTTTTTCCAACGTCAAAACTTCTCTCGCCCTCTTTCTTTCTATTTTCAGATTGTCTTCTATGCCTTTTCCTTCCCTCCTTTCCTTTTTCTTTTTCTCTTCTTACTTCAAAGATACATATGCATTTTGTGATGGCTTTCACGTCTTGAATGAAAAAGAAAAAAAAAAACAACTTGCAATGCAATCTTTTCTGGAGCATATAAATTTAACTTGCAATGTATATGTATATATATTTATATATATGCATATAGGTATATATATGTAGTTTTGTTCGAAGATTTCAATGGAACCTTTTAAAAACATATTTGGACTGTCAAAACAGTTATTTTATCCCCCAATTGTGAACATAATTGAAGAATACATCGTTAAGTCCACTGAGGACTTAAAGAAGAAAAATAGTTGGGGAAGAGGAAGAGAAAGAGCCACCATGGAAAGCCATTGAAGAAGTCCTTGTGGAACAACTTGGTTACACCAGTTAGTAAATGAAAAATTAGCAGCTTCCTTCCAAAGAGAATTAATTGGAATAAATCACACGCAGCACCTTTTGTAAAGGTAAAAGGCAGAAGTCTTGGAATACGTCACCCACAGAACCTTAAAACAACTGGCAATTCTATGACAAAATCAGTGTCATTCTGTACTGCCATTAGCGGCATCATGAGTGGGGGGACTCGTAGCTAACCCAGCAGATTTTAGTACTGCTGGGAGTGATTTGATCCATTTAGTTGTGATTAATCGAGTAGTATATCATCTAAATCTGAATTCTTGATGCTCAAACTTCAAGAAGGCCTCTTCTGTTGTGGGTGTTGTGCCAGAAACCGCCCAGAAATCACACCCACAATAGATAGAGACAATATTTAAGTGGTTCGGCAACTTGCCTACGTCCACTGAAGCGGAAATTTGATTTTTTCAATATGTTTGTACAAAATTACAAACACCCATAAACAATCTCTCTATCTCTCACTGGCACTCCGTTCTAGGTTTCCCCAGAACCCAAATTTCGCCCTCAACGCCTTCCTGATCTCTCACCGCAGTGAGGATAATCTTCATCTTCAGAATTCATCTCCTTTTATAGGAGAACTCAAGGGGGACAAAACACATCGAAATTGAAGGCTTCTTTCGGTGCAGATGAATGTTGGTCAATCTTTGCTGCAGAATTTCGATGCCTAATAATCCAAGAAAGAAAACGGTGCACATTTCGTTGGTTTTTCAACAATCACCCCCTCCATCCAAGTGTGCCATACTAGGATGCTACAAACGGTTGCATCCTTCAAATGATTGAACTCCTTCATTGGAATGCTTGTCAGCCATGAGAGATCCGCTATCAAATGCATCTGCAGATACATCTTCAAATGGATGTCCTGATGCCTCTCCAAATGCATTTTCAAATGCATTAGCATCGTCTACACCCACGGAGCTTGCAAAGGATTTTCTTTAGAGGAGATTTACAAGTGCTTTGCTACACAATCTCAACTCTCTAGGATTCTTCTTTTCGCTTGAGTCCATGAGTCCGCACTCATGTACACCTTGAGCAAACTGAGCTTCACTCGTACCACAGCCGAGCGAACAATCTACCTAGTGCCTTTACAGCTTTTAAACCCAAGCTCCATAATCCTACAATCACACCAATCTCCAACTTGGAGACTGGTTCTTAACATGCCGAGCTCTATCTCCAGCATGATCCCTTATCATCTATGCAATTTTACAGCTCATGTCTTCAAGTTAGAAGACTAACTAAAGTGATGCATAACTTTAGTTCATCACGTACAGTGCCCTAAATCAACACATCTATATAGGGCAACACATCTCCCACTGCACTGGGAATCAGTGGTTTCGCATGGACCTTGACACATATCAGAGAACCTGTTGCTGAGATCTCCTTCTCTGATCTGGGTGACTGATCATCCTGCTGCTGTCTTCAGTCGATGTGTCCATCTTGTGTGCAGTCTCCGACTTGCATAATCTCCCTTCTTGCAAGATTTTTCTTCATACCGTAGTTCACTACCTTCATTCAGCAGAATACAATTTAAGGTAGTAACCACCATAAAGGTCTGATCGTCTTGGCAGTTATGTGATCATCAACTTTAGGTGTAGATATCCCTGGAACATCTGACGTTTTTTTCCCATCTCTCACACCTTTGCTTCATGTCGTGGTCTAGGGAGATTTCTTCAGGTCTAATTCACACGACCATTTCCACGAGCCAAGACCAATGAATCATTCATGACCTTCCACGCCCTTTTGAGAAAATAGACCTAAATGACTGTTGTCTTCAAGCTGTCTTTAACAGCATTGTGCACTGCAAGAAATACAACATCTTGTATTTCTTCAGTCACCATATTCACAACATCATTCTCAGTTTTCTCCTAATTTTAGTAGTCTCTTGTGGCCTATCTTGCCACAAACTCGAGATCTTGCCAGAATTTCTTCTGCGCACCTCCTCATTTAGGATATGATCTCTTCAACTTTGTCTTCTTTGCAGAATTACTCATAGCCATTCTCATGACCTCCCAACTTTTTGACCGCAGCGCCAAATACTATTGGGCAATAATAGTACCTTCTGCCTTTTCTGAAGTTGAACAATTTCTTCATCAGCACTTTGTTATTTGCAACTGGCTTTTCAAAGAAAGCGACAATGAGATCCTATGCGGTTCTCCTCTTAATAACAATATGCTCCACAAATTGTATGACTGCCAATCAGCATCTTCCAATGATCTGAAGTTTGCTCTATCAAACCTCACGATCCCAACTGGCTACGATCACGCCCAAACGAAATGAGTCTATCACGACTCCAACCGACTACGATCAAGCCCACAGCAGATGAGTCTGTCACGACTCCAACTGGCTACGATCAAGCCCACAGCAAATGAGTCCGTCATGACTCCAACTGGCTACGATCAAGCCCACAGCAAATGAGTCTGTCATGACTCCAACTGGCTACGATCAAGCCCACAGCAAATGAGTCTGTTACTACTCCAACTGGCTACGATCAAGCCCAAAACCGATCTGAAGTATGAATGGTCCAGATCATTAGTACCGATGGTGAATCTCAACATTCCCATCGTACAGATGAGTCCGGAATGATCCAAATAGTTTTTCAGCACTATTTGATCATTGCAATTGAACTCCAACCGGCATAGATCATGCCCAAAATGATCTGCAGCTCCTGCACAGTTCAGATCGACAGTGCCGATGGCGAATCTCAACATTCCCACCGCACAGATGAGTCAGGAATGATCCAAATAGTTTGTCAGCACTATTTGATCATCGCAATTGAACTCCAACTGGCATAGATCATGCCCAAAATGTTGTGGGTGTTGTTCCAGAAACCGCCCAGAAATCACACCCACAATAGATAGAGACAATATTTAAGTGATTCGGCAACTTGCCTACGTCCACTGAAGTGGAAATTTGATTTTTTCAATATGTTTGTACAAAATTACAAATACCCATAAACAATCTCTCTATCTCTCACTGGCACTCCGTTCTGGGTTTCCCCAGAACCCAAATTTCACCCTCAGCCCCTTCCTGATCTCTCACCGCAGTGAGGATAATCTTCATCTTCAGAATTCATCTCCTTTTATAGGAGAACTCAAGGGGGACAAAACACAACGAAATTGAAGGCTTCTTTCGGTGCAGATGAATGTTGGTCAATCTTTGCTGCAGAATTTCGGTGCCTAATAATCCAAGAAAGAAAACGGTGCACATTTGGGTGGTTTTTTAACAGTGGGTACCTATTGGATTCCAAGTTGTAATCAACACCATCACGGTGCCTCTTAGAAACTTGAATACCATCCATTGAGGCCACTGAATCTTCAATCTCGACATCAACATTCTTAGGGAGCACACATGGATGAACTTTCACTTCAATCTCACAGGATTTCCATGAGCAGGTTGTGTAAGAAAATGGAAATCAAGTGAGACAATTTGTTTAAAATGACCAATTTGATCCCACAGCAATTGACTTTACTCTGTTTTAGCACACATACTTGTTGAAAAAGATGATCATGAAAATCATTCTATTCTCTTCCCACGTCTGGAAATTGATAAAGAAGTACCCAAAATCTAAAATTCCAATACGGTGCAAGTTTATTAAGTTAAAAAAGAACAAAAATATTCAATCCTTTTAAATATGATAATCGGTAACTTTGTATTCCAAAACTGTGCAAGTTTATGCTGTTCAATGTTGAATCCATGAATCTCTTTCCTTTCCAGTACTAGTGTGCTTATTTTTTCCAAAGAACATGACTAACCACACATATGGCGATTCTTCTAATCTCACTCTTAACACAGGATCCCATTAATTTCAAATTCCCTATAAACCGTGAAACTCAATGGTGTTCAAAGTGGAAGTTGCAGCCTTCTGAATTTCCAAAATACACAATCCAAAGACAAAATGAAACCTTGGAATATGCCTACTACGAACTTCCACCATCAACATCATTTATCATTTGTGATGAATTTGTGCCTAGAATGCTAAAACGCAGAAAAACTATAAAATGGAACAAGACCATGATAGCAGAGCAATATTTACCTAAAAACTAGTACAGTTCAACCTTTGGAACAAAAGGCATAAGTACAGTTCTCACTTTATTCATCCAATGCATCCATTGCTCTGACTCAATCTCCTCATGTTCATCCGTCTCCCCATCCACAGTTTGGTTGTTGATAAAACAGGGGAACTGAAAACAAAATTTGAAGATTCCACCGAAACATCCATCTTCATGCAGCACACATGGATGATTTTTCACCCTCTCTTCATGCTCTTCTATTATATGGCTTTGAAGAATACCAAATTTGAAGTGCAAAAAAGAATACCAAATTAAGCTATGTTTTTATTGGGGGCCTAGAACAGGGCAATGTCTCAAAAACAGCATAGAGATGCAAGTAAAATTAAATGTACATACTAAATGAAGCTATGTTTTTGGTCGCGATACATTGTGAAGCTTCGAAGAAGCACCATGGCATCGATTATGAAATGGCTATAAGTGAAACAAAATCATCATCCCAGAAACAAAATTAAATGTACAAAGTGAAAGGGAAAAAATATAATTTGCAGAGAGGAGGAAATTATAATAGGCAAAGAGTCAGAAAATATTACTTGAAAATAAAAAGAAGAGGGGCGACTTACTTTCATTCTGGTATACCACTTTGGCTCTGCAACTTTTATAAAACCGCGCCATCCCTTTAAAATGAAGATCAAATTGAACTCGCAAATTGTCCAAAACCGGTAGTTTAAAAGATTTTAAATTGGAGTACCCTACCCATACAGCATGTCTAGTCCTATTATCCCGACCCTTATATTATTTGTAATAGAATAATACTTTATCCATTGACAAAAGTCATCAATAGTGGCTGCCGATTAAATTATTTTTTACTTAATGATTAATAAAATATTTTTTAATGATGTTGTGATTCTTTTTAAATAATTAAGAGTATAAAAACAATGTATAAAAAAATTAAAAAAAAAAGCATTGACTCCATACTGATGTAATGTGATGTATTTATAAAATTATAGTCATATATAAATGGACCATTGTAACTCGCTACAAATAAAAACCTAAAAAATAAGCAAATCTTATATATAACGAGCAATAAAAAATTTTCCATCAACTTATCTAATTACCTAAATTTGTATACGTAGAGTAGTTAAACATTAATAACATTGTCATGGCCGGACGCCAATATTATAATAATTACTGTACGCGCTTAATAAAGTTTGAGTTGGCTGATTTTCAAAGGTGGTGTTTGGCTGCATCCTACAATAATATTTACAAAAGAGTAATGTTACACATAAAACTTAAATAGACAGTTTTCATATAAGTCTTTTACAAAAAAGTGGGTTTCACTAATAAATAATAGTTTTTTTTTTAGGTCAGGTTCATTATAAAATCATTGAGCAAATAAATTAGGCTCTTGTTTCTTAATTAACAAACTTGAGAAGATTTATATCATCTCACTGAGATGATTATGATTGTTGCAAATAATAAAATTATATTTTCAAATATAATGTTGCTAAACCCAAAAGTTGAGATCAATAGAGTAAGTTGCCCATAATCCCAACCAACCAACATGAGCAATTTTAACACAATATATGAAACATATGACAGATCTTAATTTCATTGACAAATACCAAATCAAGTCTTCAAAAATCAGAGAGAACAAACAAAAATGAAAGGAAAATCTCACCTGAATCTGCCTGAAATAGTTGGTTGCCCTTCCCTAACTTGCTCTCAGTCAAATTCTAGATGGAGGTCAGTGTCATTATAGCATCAATAGTGGGTTGGAAGGCACAAATGTTGCAAATAGGGATAAATCCAAAATAAAATTACCAGTCATTAATAGCTTTAGGGAAGAAAAGTAGGGGCTTTTAGAAAGACACTTAAACATTTAAAACAAAAAAGTGTTCTTTAAATTTAAATTACTTTTTTTTTAAAATATTTCTTTAAAAAAAATACAAACTCAATAAGAGATACTTCTTTAATTAATAAAAAAAAACGATAATAAGTGAGAATTGTAGAAGCCACTTTTGGTAAGAGTGGCACTTTCCTTAAACTAATAGGTGTTCAAAACCGTGTAGATGGGTGCAAGTCGGGAGCCACTCTCGATCCGTCATTATTGCCGTGAGGAGAACGAAAGTTCTTGGAGCAGGTAGAATGGGATGAATTTTCAATGCTCCCACGTCAGAAAAACTCAAAAGTCTAAAGTTCATACTAGAATTTTCAATCCTCGATCCATCAATATAATTATTGTCGTGCATGGGCCTGAGTGGAATATTGATGCAATTGAAATGAGTAGGTATTGTGTCAAATCCAATTGAAAGTTTGATATTTAATTATTTCCTTTTTATATCTAATTCATACTTTTTATAAAAACACACACATATATATAGACACTATTATATGAGTTCATTTACGTTGGGGTGAATATTCTAGGCCCATCCTAAGACTCACTAAACCCAAATCATCATCAGGAAGATTTAAATCATGCAAGCTGGCCAAGGAGTTAAACATGGTAAATAAACTAGATATTGGAAAGAAATATGTTTCTGATTGGAAACAACTTTGAAGATCCAACAATTGTAATGCAGTGCTCCCATTGCTTCAATTCGTTGGAGGCGCCAATTCAAGGAGTCGTGCTTCACGTAATGATATCTCCTCTGCCAGTGGTGGAGGTGAGGTTGGATGGCTGGTGGTGGTTCCAAGAAACCGCACGGTACTGGAGGTGAGGGAGCTGCACATCGGGTCCAAGGGAGAGCGAGGAGAGAGAAGGGAAAGGAAAAAGTGAGGGGAAAAAGAGAGGGGCTTGGGTATTTAATCCAGACCATTCGTTTTGGGATCTTCAAAACGATCTATCGGTTAGTTTAAACACTGATTTGAAAATGCATAAGTTAGAGGAATTAAGATAAAATATTATTTTATAAACTAAAATTTATAAAATAATATTCCTTCATCATTAATTAAAATCATGAATTAAAATGATGAAATCTCGTTAATCATTCGAAGAGAATAAAACCATTTAAATTAATTTAGAGTTTTTAATATAAATTTAAATCTCGTAATATTTTAAATGATTAAAATACTTTATTTAAATAATTTTCACAATTATAATATTTTTAAAGCTCATCAAAATATTATAATGGTGTTATTTTAAAAACAAGTTTAGTCCAATAGAACTATCAACCTTCGAAGTTGTTTAAAATGATCAATTTGGTACCACAGCAATTGACATGTTACTCGGTTCTAGCACAGATGCTGTTCTCACGTCTAGAAATTGATAAAGCACCCATAGACTGCCCGGTTTGGCTACAAAAAGGACTCTCTGACATAGAAATTAGGGGCATTATCTGATGGTATGGTCGTTCAAACAAAAGGACGTAGAAATTACGGCATTAATGCTATGGCCATTTCAATAAAGGTCAAAAAGAGCTGTTTCCAGTTTCCACATCACGAAATCAACAGAGAAGTATCCAAAAGCATCACTCTACCTCTAAAGTCCACATGGACCATACACGCCAACTAATTAATCAGCATACGACTGCAGAACTTTCAACCTTGAAAGTTGTTTAAAATGATCAATTGGTCCCACACCGGCCAATTGACTTCGCTCTGTTTTAGCACAGATGCTGGTCCCAACTCTGAAAATTGATAAAGAAGTACCCAACATAGAAAATAATCTTATGTTTTAGCCGGGAAGAGAGAGAGAGGATTGTATGGACTCTACTTACATGAGGGCGGTTCTATTTTTCTTTACTTGGAATGCAGAGGTGTCACCATACCTTTGGAGGGTGTAAATCCCCTCTATTCACCAGGTCTGGTTTGAAGAATCCTTCTTTTATGCTACTGATTGGATTAATCCTAGGGGTGAAAGTCGGCCGGTCCGGACCGGAAAAACCGACCGGACCGGCCATTTTGGACCGGACCGGCCCTGGTCCCGGTCTGTCTCGGTCTTAATATCACTGGACCGAAATCATTCGGTCCGGTCCACGGTCCAGGGGTTTTTCACCCCGGACCGGACCAAATGAATTTTTTTTTTAATTTATATATAATATATATAATGATCATATAATAATTAGTTATATAATTTTTATCTAACCTAATTCTATCACTAACTCACCATTAAATAATTATTAACTAATACTTATACTATTATTTAGAATTTTATACTAATACTAATATTTATACTAAATTACTAATACTAATAGATTAAATTAATATGAGAGTCTAGACTGTAATATGGTATAAAAATAACATAAATAGTAAATACTAATAATCTAATATAGAGTATAGTTATATAACTTAAACTTATACTTATACTAATATGGACTATAGTTATAAACTTATAACTTATAACATATACTAAAAACTAAGTGGATAGTCTATAAATAATATTACTAATAGTCTAATGTATATAAAGTTTATAATTATAACTATACTATATATTACTAAATTACTAATAGTCTAACCTATAACTATACTATAACTATAATTTTCATCTAACCTAATTATAATTTATATCACTAACTCGCCATTAAGTAATTACTAATATACTATACTAAATATAATATAGTAATGATAGTCTAATATTAGTATAACTATACTAATTATAATAAAAATTATAAATATATAAATTTTATAATCTTATAATTTATAATACATAATATAAAATTATAAATATATTATAATTTATATCCTAAGTTCCTAACTCTTAATACTTAATAGTATTAGTAATACATTAAAAAATATAATAATACTTTATACTAAATATATATAATTAATTAAGTTATAGACTTATAGTGATTACTTATTATAATTAGTATAACTATATAATAGTATTAGTATTATTACTATTAGTAATATTAGTTATAGTGTATTAGTGATTCAATTTAAGTATAACTATAAGTATAAGTTGTATAACTATAGTCTATACTCTGTATTAAACTATTAGTATTTATTTTATTTTTATACCATATTAGACTCTAGATTATTAGTATTAGTAATTTAGTATAAATATTTGTATTAGTATAAAATTATACATATATTGTAATTTATACCATAGGTCCATGGGTCCATAACGCTTAAGACTTAATAGTATTACTAATTAATAGTAAATACATTAATGAATATAACAAATTAACAATACTTTAATACTAAATATATATAGTTATAGACTTATAGTGATTAGTTA